>JACEEZ010021577.1:190000-202500 GCA_016584305.1 Chionoecetes opilio
TTTAGTTATGATTTATAGGCATAGGTATGGTGGTGTATATAACTAAACCTCCTATCTGTTCCTCTCCCAGCCTCGATGTATTGCTTGGATAGAATTAGATTGCCCCTCATTGCAACATAAGTTATATCCGATGTTTTGTGTTTCAATCTCAATTTCTACTTTCGAATATTGCATGATGAGACTTTTTGCTGTGTTTGTACATGGAAGACTCGACTTTTTTCATTGGAAAGCCCTGATTATTATTGCTTTTTTCTTATTCTCTTATTCATCTGTAATTTTGTGGACGTCTTGTGATAGT
Source organism: Chionoecetes opilio (assembly GCA_016584305.1). Taxonomy (NCBI): domain Eukaryota; kingdom Metazoa; phylum Arthropoda; class Malacostraca; order Decapoda; family Majidae; genus Chionoecetes; species Chionoecetes opilio. The sequence continues at coordinate 190,299 of JACEEZ010021577.1, forward strand.
AGTTGGAAATAATCGATTATGTTTCAGCTTAGTTGCTCGTGTTGTCACTTGCACTGTAATTATCCCCATCAGTAGGTTATTGCTTATAAACATACACACACATCTACTTTTTACAGTATTAAGGAAAATATCCAGTAAGACATTTTGACGTTATTGGGGGAAAAATTTGATGAAGGAATCCTATGTTGAATTGCATATACATCGTGTGTGTGTGCGTGTGTGTGTGTGTGTGTGTGTGTGTGTGTGTGTGTGTGTGTGTGTGTGTGTGTGTGTGTGTGTGTGTATGTGTGTGTATGTGTGTGTATGTGGTGTTGTGTGTGTGTGTGTGTGTGTGTGTGTGTGTGTGTGTGTGTGTGTGTGTATGTGTGTGTGTGTGTGTGTGTGTGTTGTGTGTGTGTGTGTTGTGTGTTGTGTGTGTGTGTGTATGAGTGTGTGTGTGTGTGTGTGTGTGTGTGTGTGTGTGTGTGTGTGTGTGTGTGTGTGTGTGTGTGTGTGTGTGTGTGTGTGTGTGTATGTGAAGTCAGATAGCTGCAATCAAACTGTCTAACTGTCTTCACATAAATAATCTGCAGTATTTTTCCTCGCGTGATCTCAATTAATCAGTCAGTGGATAACGACAAGACATTATTGCTGCCTCCCTTGCCTTTTTTTTTTTTTTTTTTCTTTGACCATTCGAATTTTCCCTTTCTTCCTTTTATTTAGCCCTTTTCCGGATCTATATAACAAAATCCTTTAACTATACTCCGATCTTTTGAACGAGGCGAAAAATCCTGCCCCCTTGTTGCTTACTGACTGATATTTGATGCCAGGAGAATAGAATACTACGCTTCTTCTAAATTTCAGCTGTATTTTATCATAGTTAACCATATTATCAGGTAAACATAGGCAGAATTTTAAGCATGAGACCTTAAGATAGATTAGAATTTTCGCCTCGTTAAAAAAAATAGACTATAGTACTCTTGAATTGTCCTCTTCAATCAATCACTGAAATTTTCCTCTTATGATAATATAATAAAGAGTTGATTTCATATAGTGCTTCCTCTTCCTTCTTGAAACTATTCCTCTTTTTTTACGGGAGCTCGCGCGCGTCTGAATCCAGAGAGTTTTAGCAAAAGTTTATTGACTCTAGTTGTGAAGTTATTGATATTGTCCTCTTAACTTAACATTACTTTGCTGATTTTCTTTTTTTTTTTTTTAGAAGAAGAAAGACAAGAACATTACTTTGCTGATTTTCTTAAGGTTTTTTTCCCTAGAAGAAGAAGAAGGCAAGAACATTACTTTGCTGATTTTCTGATGTTCTTTTTTTTTTTTTTAGAAGAAGAAGTGAGGCAAGGAGGCGTGAGGGAAAAACAAGGTTCCTGCTGAGCCTCGATAGCTGCAAGGATCCGGGTCTTCAGGTATGATAAAGCCATTTCTTATCTTCCCTCTGCCTTTCCTCCTCACCTTCTCTATCACCACTTCCTCCTCCACCTCCTTCCCTTTCTCCTGCTGCTCTGATCCTCCTCCTCCTCTTCTTCTTCCTCCTCCACCTCTTCCCTTTCTCCTGCTGCCTCTGTTACTCCTCCTCCTCGGTTGTGGTTCAGTAAGGGCCCTGACAGTTAGTGACCACCATCGGGATTTATATACCAGGGGTCACTGCTGCAGGGGGCATTGAAGTGTACGGCGTCCTACTTGGAAAGTGCACTACCGCAGTGGATTGAACGGAGCTGGGGCCTGATTGACTGCTGCCTCCCAAGAAAGCGCCAGGCAAGGCTGCCGCACCACCCTTGAACTTCCACACTGAGCCTACACCAACACTACATTAGACCTCATGACACACATAGATAGCCCCGAGTTAACGGTTACCACCACTACTCTCGACCTGTGACGGGCTGTGGATCAGTAAGGGTCCTGACAGTTAGTGACCACCATCGGAATTTAAGGCACCAGGGGTCACTGCTGCAGGGGGCATTGAAGTGTACGGCGTCCTACATGGAAAGTACACAATCTGCAGTGGATTGAACGGAGCTGGGGCCTGATTGACTGCTGCCTCCCAAGAAAGCGCCAGGCAAGGCTGCAGCACCACCCCTTGAACCTCCACACTGTGTTCACACCATTACAAAACACATATAACATGACCCTACTATCAAGCACTAAACCTACCCCCACAAACATTGTAGTAGTTAGCCATAGATTACAGCTTTCAACTTTCCTCACAAATTCCATGCAATTTTTCTATATTGCATGGTATCACTTCATTTCCGGCCAGCTTCGGCTGGAGGGATGGGTGGGTGGGGAGAAGCCTTCTACTTTCCTATCCTTTCTCTCTTATTATCTAGTTAGTGTAGTGTAGTTAAAGCAAACAGCCTTGTAAGGACCTATTGGTCTGTTGCTGTTTGTTTTTCCTTTGTAATCCTTTGTAATCCTCTTCTTCCTCCTCCACCTCCTACCCTTTCTCCTGCTGCCCCTGTTACTCCTCCTCTTCCTCTTCTTCTTCCTCCTCCACCTCCTTCCCTTTCTCCCGCTATCCGTGTTATCCTCCTCCTCCTCCTCCTCCTTCTTTCATTGATTAGGAATTAAAGATTTTCGTCCACAGAAATAGTATAAATAATTGACTGGACTCATGTTACCTGATCGCCTCCCTGCCAACTGAGCCAACTACACGCAGGGAATAGAAAGTCATGAACACAGTCACGCTATGCCCTAAAAGACCATGAACACAGTCACGCTATGCCCTAAAAGACCATGAACACAGTCACGCTATGCCCTAAAAGACCATGAACACAGTCACGCTATGCCCTAAAAGACCATGAACACAGTCACGCTATGCCCTAAAAGACCATGAACACAGTCACGCTATGCCCTAAAAGACCTTGAACACAGTCACGCTATGCCCTAAAAGACCTTGAACACAGTCACGCTATGCCCTTAAGTGGATAAAGGGATATAATAAAGGAGATGTAGGAAAAGTTATTACGGCTATTAACCAGGGTAGAACAAGAAGTAACGGATTCAAGCTGGAAGGGCGTAGATTTAAAAAAGAAATAGGGAAAAACTGGTTCACGAATAGGGTGTTAAATGATTGGAATGGACTCAGTCGTCAGGTAGTTAGTGCGGAGTCATTATATAGCTTTAAAGGGAGGCTAGATAAATTCATAGATGGGGATGAAAGGTGGATGTAGGTAGTGTTAAGTAACAGGAACTACATCGTGTAGGTTTCACGGCCTCTTGTAGCTTCCTTATTTTTTTATGTTCGTATGTTCTAAAAGATTTGCTTTGCGTGTGAAGGCGTTGTGACGAGCCTTGTAGGTGACCCTCCAGTTTGTTTTGGCGCGGCAGGAATGGCATTGGGGCTTTGTTGTGACGAGGAGGGCATTCCCTTGGTGACCCCTGCATTGGGTGCTGGAATGGTGGGTTGCTGCACAAGGCCTGAGTATATACGTACTCACCCCCGGAATGCAGCGCGTGGGGCATTTATGGATCACGAGTAGCGATGATAAACACGGCATCCCCTCCCACCCCGCCGCCGCCGCCCCACTGCATGAGTTGAACATTTAACTATTCCACATCGGATCGGCCTTTTAAACTGCATCATCTGTTTGGCTTGGTTCTGCAGGTCATTCATGAAGCTGAAATGTTACATATGTATGACGTGAATATTCAGTGCGTCCCTCCACGCACCCTGCATTCTACACATGAGTGCGTCGCCCGGTGGTGTGAAGCGTCCGTGCCTCTCTGTATTCATGGCCCCGTCCCTGATGTGGCGTGGGGGCTGCAGCAAGGCCAATAGAATTGATCTTTTTCATGGCCATGGGGTTGTAAGGTGTCGTGGCGTCTCATGGCGATTGGTAGCTAGAGAGGTAGCCCCGCCATGCTAACAGACTCAGCGTCCTGCATACCTATAGATGCGAAGGTTGTGTTTTACCTTCACAGAATTAGATGGCCCTTCCTTTCTCCATCCCTTCGCTGACATGGATCATTTTAGGTAAACGTAACAATAAAATCGTTTGCTGACGCGTTTATAGGGACTGGCAACTAAGCGGACTTTTTATTCCTCTATTTTTTTTGTCCTTGGCCAGTTCTTTATGATGTAAAAATAAGAATAAATTAGAGGAACTCAAGAATAGTGTTAACGCAGACACAACACAGTATTAGAGGCCCTGATACCTACTTCGTCCAAGGCTTGCCACTGACCGCCGTGTACTAGTGACTCCTTTGCCATGGGTCTCGCGGCTGCATATTCCCCAACTCTATGTGAGTATGTGGTTTCCCAGTGAAGACGCCTGGCTGTAGCTCCGAAACTAACCATAGGAACTTCTCGAAAATACGCTCATTGTGATTCCCACGCAAAGTTATTACTGTAGGTGAAAGGAAATTTAACTTACCCTAACCATAACCTGACGTAACCTAACCTGACGTGATCAAGAGTAAACGCCACATACTCTTCCAGAAAACGGGAATATGCCTCCTGGCTTGATGGTGGTGTTCAGAGACTCGCCGGTACTCGGGCTGTGGAAGTCAGGCTGGCAGCAGGGGTGGCATGCCTAGTAGTGAGGCATTGATTCGGGAGGCCAGCTGGGTAAGAGGCAGATCGGCAGCGCATCGGTCCCTGCTCCAGCCCGCCTCGACATTTAGGAATTATGTAAATTTGACGACATTTTGCTCTCTCGAGTATTTTGCCACAAATGTAAAGACACGATTATGGTGCGTGATCTTTGATGTTGACTTTGTTTTATTTTTTGGCACTGGTGATTCTTGCTGGGGGGGGGGGGGGAGTAAACGCAAAAAATATGTGGCATGCTACTGCTTATTTCCACGTTTTCATTTTTATACCCAGGAACATTTGCGTGCACATATAGCTACAGTACAAAAGGTCAATACTTGATGATGATGATGCACTGGTTCGTTAAATTAGCCGATTATTTATTACTATTTGTGCTAAAAGAATACATTATAACTATATTAGATTTAGAAAAGTATAATATATCAAAGCTTAGTAGGCCATCTGATGACTAGACTCCTTCCAAAACAACAACAAAAACTTTCCCGGGATCCGTCTCTGCTTCTCGTCGCATCACCAAATTTTATGACTTTCTGTAGCGATAACATTGAAACGCCTGAATTTGCCTGTAGTTGGGAACCTCGTAAGCCGCGTATCAGGAGGAAACTACGTACTATCCTCTGCTCCAGGACTTTTATTGGCACCAACGCGACACAGTAACTGCCTGCACTCCCCTATGGCACTCCCCATCCACAGGCTCAGGACACATGAAGGAGTTTGGAGCTGTCACATTGGTGGGGAAACGGGTCTCTGGCAACTGGCTGGAATCTGTTATCGCGAGTGGCCGCCATCCCATCCAGTAGGGCGGCAAGTGGACGAGCAATCAGGGAGGTGACGGCTTTCCGATGTTACGAGCGTCTAGCGAGGCTGCGTCACACTGCCTCGCGCTGATTGGCTAAAAGCTTGTTTACCGCCTCCCCTGCCTCTTTGCCTTGACTTTCCTGTAGTCCAGTCTACGGATAAAAAGGCTTTGGGCTTTATGCTATTAACTGCCAGGATCATTAACCCCTTCACGCCCAGATCTTTCCTTTGCTATATAAAATCGTCTGTTATTAGCCATAAAACTACGAAAACTAACTTAATATAGCAAATTAGCTAGTGGACAAGGATACTAAACAGGTCATATCCATAAAACATTGCTTATATTCATTAAAAATCGTCTAATGGTACCCAAATTACAATGGAAATTACGCTCTGGGTCTCAAGGGGTTAAGCCAGACATCAAACCTTTACGCACTTTTATCGTTACCCCAGAACGCGGGTGCCAAACCGGAGCTTACATCTTGGGTACTTATTTTAGTTCTATGTCTATTTTTCTCTATTTGTATTTCTTCTTTTCTATTTGTCTCTTCGCTCCTTCACGCATCCTACAGGAGTCATGGGAGGCCGGGAGGGCATTAGAAGTCCCACAGGATTGATATAATATTCCTGTGTTTTTATAAGTACTTTGACAATCGCGTGGGTGGCTCAAATAGGGATTAATACTAATAATACTAATACTGAAAATACTAATACTGATCGTTGTATTGAAGTAATGATTAATCTAGCAATTTCTATCATATTTTCATCTCTTGTAGTAAGTTTTGTCTAATTTGTGGTTTTTAAGGAATATCTGGAAGCTTCATATCATTGTGAATTAGCTGAAATAGGGACTTCTAATCATTATAACTGAAAACTGACTCCATATTTGTGTTCAGCATGCCCGATAACTGCTAGGAACAAATTTTCAATCAAATCTATTTTTCAAAAAATATTGCAAATTTTGCAAGCCTTGATTTTTTTTTTAAATCACGTTTTTTTCAATAACTAAAAAACTATGGCAGATAATTGCAACATTAATAGAGACGTAAATATGTAGTTGATCAAGGGCTATAATTTGGCGTAAAGCAAAAAAATATTGATTGGTAAATAATTGAGAAAATAGCATATTCGTACATGTATACAAAATATCAATTTTCTCGACAACCATAAAGTGTTTTGACAAACCGATTACTGCATCATGTGGAACACCTTAAGATGAACCTTTGTTACTTCGATAAGTTTTCTTCTACGACTCATAGTTTTGCGGAAAAATAACAAAAACCTGATTTTCGTCAATTTTGGAATATTTTTGAGCAGCCAGAAAGTTTTTTTTTCGCTAGATAATTGAAAATGCCCGGGATAAATTGTAGATCCATCCATTTGCAATAACTTTTGATTGGTAAGTGTTGCTCTGTGAGAAGCAAGTTGTGAGCTGAACGCGTTATAGTAGATATATAAGTTTATAATTCAGAAACCGTTCATGATAGGTCAGTGTAGACGCGAGACCAGTGTTGCCACCTCAGTGAAGGGGAAGGGACTAACTCTATATGATTTTCACGCATAGTAATATATCATACTTCTAGTTTAAATAAGTTTTACTTTGAAAATCGCAATTTAGACTGAACCTAAAAACAAAAAATAGAAATTGCAACCCAGCATATTTTATTAACATATTCACGCATACATCCATACATAGATACCTTAACATTTCCTTTATAATACCCGCCTCCATAAAAAGAAAATAATACTCATATTAAAAAGTAAATAACTGCATTAAAAAACTCCTCTAAAAGTTAAATGGTTTGGCAATAATAAAACTCTTGCAATATATAGATTGGGAGAGAGAGAGAGAGAGAGAGAGAGAGAGAGAGATTCAAACTCAAACTACTACTAATATTATTATTACACACACACACACACACAACAACACACACACACACACACACACACACACACACACACACACAGACACACACAGACATACACACACACACACACACACATAACACGAGAGGTGCCTAGAATGTGGTGGTAGTGATGATGCTGTCTGTCTGTTTGTCTGTCAAGTGGCGGAACACGTGCGAGTGAGGTGTTTAATTGTGAAGCCTGTTACTCTAATTTCCATTCCAGACAGCTGTTTACCATTTGCTCTCTCTCTCTCTCTCTCTCTCTCTCTCTCTCTCTCTCTCTCTCTCTCTCTCTCTCTCTCTCTCTCTCTCTCTCTCTCTCTCTCTCTCTCTCTCTCTCTCTCTCTCTCTCTCTCTCTCTCTCCAATCTTAATCGCATTCAAATTTACTACTCGCACTTAAACACAATTCGATAAAAAATGTAAAGTGAAGCCAATAATTAAGTCTGTGGGGCCATTGGATATCTGCATTCAATATCATTATCCTCCTTCTCTTCTTACTCCTCCTCCACCTCCTCCTCCTCCTCCTCCTCCTCCTTCTTCTCCTTCTCCTGCTCCTGCTCCTGCTCCTGCTCCTGCTCCTGCTCCTCCTCCTCCTCCTCCTCCTCCACCTCCCTTTCATCCTCATCTTGCGCCGATAGAGCCACCGAAACACGCCATTTCCTACCCTCTTAATTGTATCTTTCCACTGACTAACTCCATTCCGACGCCCCTTCACCTGATCAACCACCATCCCCATCACTACCACTACTACCATCACCACCACACACCACCATCACCACCACACACCATCATCACCACCACACACCACCATCACCACCACTACTACCACCATCATCACCACCACCACTACCACCACCATCACTACCACTACTACCACCACCACTACCACCACCATCACTACCACTGCTACCACCATCACCACCACCCCCACCACTTCTACTACCATCACCACCACTACTACCACCACCACCACCACAACCACCATCACCACCACACACCACAGTCACTGCCTCTAACTTGTAACTGAAATCAATAGTCCTAAGATGTATCATGTCAAAATTATACTAAAAAGGTGATGAAAAAAGTAGAAACATATATTTACAAGGCAGATGAACAAACTGCAGTAGACCTTTTCTTTTGTTTGTGGGAACTATAGAATCTATGCTACCTAACTGGCATGTATGAGGTAGCAGGATGGCACAAAGTTGAATGTTGCTAAGAAAATTTTACTTAAAAATGTGATGAAAAAAAATGAAAAACAAATATTTACAAGGAAGAAAAATAAGCAGACCTTTTTTGTGTGGAAACTAGAATATATACTAGTACCTAATTGCCATGTATAAGGTTTTTTGGTTAATGTGATAAGGATAGTAAAGTTGAATATTGCTAAGTAAATTCTTGAAAAAAATTGATGGGAATTGAAAAGAAAGAGATAAGAGAAGGAAGGTAACTCATTTAGTCTATAAATATAAACTCATAACCCTGACAGCTGCGTAGTAATGTCTGCTAAAGTAATTAAAGCGATTGAGAAAAATGTGGGTCGATAACTGTTTACAAAGGGTTTTTTTACTCAGTTTTTATCTATGTCAATAGTATCACCGTCTGCAACAAGTGCGTGGAGAATATTTCAGGGACTCACGTTGGAATTAAATTAAGAATTTTTTATGTTAATTAGATTTAAAGTGTTTACCGAAAATCTTGAATCTGTTATTGAATATTTGTTATTTTATATTTTATATATTTTTATATTGTTACCAGAATTGAAAGAAGGCGAAAAATATTATTCATATGAGAAAAGAGAAATACCTGCGAAAAATGGAACAGAAAAATATAGCATGGCGAAGGAGAAAAAAAAAGAGAGAGAGAGAGAGAGAGAGAGAGAGAGAGAGAGAGAGAGAGAGAGAGAGAGAGAGAGAGAGAGAGAGAGAGAGAGAGAGAGAGAGAGAGAGAGAGAGAGAGATTCAAACTTAAACTACGCACTAGGAAGAATATTATTTTACACACGCACGCACACACCACTACCAACACACACACACACACACACACACACCATTACACACACACACACACACACACACACACACACACCTTTATCCTCAACCACAACTGTCACCCCCACAAAAAAACGCATCTACCCCCCTTACCCCCCTCTCCCCCTAACAACACCCCTCTCCCCCCTCCCTCACCCTCCCTTCTCACCCCCATCTAATCCTCTTAATAATATAATCCAAGCATATTCATCATACCTAAATCCACCATTGACACTATAGCAGCAGGATTAACACCTTTATATACATGGTAATAGTGGTGGTGGTGATGGAGACTATTTTTTTTATTACACAAAAAAAGGATTGGCGAAGGGTAAAAAATATGTAAGAAAAAGTCCGATAGCTGTCAGTCCCCATAAAGAAGACAGTCAGAAAATAAAGAAAGAAGGTGGTTCAATTTAGGTCGGGAGGTGTCTTGTTACTTCTCTCTTGAAAACATTAACCCCTTGAGGCCCAGAACGTAATTTCCATTGTAATTTAGGTGACATAAGACGATTTTTAGTGACTATAAGCAATGTTTTATAGATATGACCTGTTTAGTATCCTTGTCAACTAACTAATTTGGTATATTAAGTTAGTTTTCGTTATTTTATGGCTAACAACAGACAATTTTTTACAGCAAAGGAAAAATCTGGGCGTGAAGGGGTTAAATAGAAGTGATATAGAAGTGATGATGATATTATTTAGTGATCAGGGTTTGGTGATGAGGGTTTGGTGATGATGGTAAGGATGGTGATGATAGTGATAGTGATGTTTAAAAAAAATGATGATAACACTATTGATGACTTGAAGTAAGATTGATGATTTAGTCGATCGTATTTTTATATGATTTGATTTGATGTACTTACTTAAAAAGGCTTAAGAAGAAGAAGAAGAAGAAGAAAAAAAAAAGAAGAAGAAGAAGAAGAAGAAGAAGAGAAAGAAAAACATTAATTAAAGTAGAGATTATACCATGGATGAGTTTAGTTCACGTTGTTAAATTAAGTTAAAGGGATGAGAGAGAGGTGAGAGGGCCAGCTGTGTGTGTGTGTGTGTGTGTGTGTGTGTGTGGTGAGTCATGCATAGTAACGCGCCACACCTCATCCATATCACAAGTGGTAGTACGAGCATATAACAAAACTAATGATAAACCAACACACCTTCCAATACGCGATTTATACACGTGCACGACGATACTGTATCTTTTTATTTTTCTTAGATTAAATGAATGTTTGATGTTGTGTTAATTACTTTCGCGCACACATTCCATTAAGAAATTAGGTCAGAGGTCAGAGCAGAGGTCAGTGCAGAATGGAATTTTCACCTCGTTAAAATAATAGACTATAGTGAGTGAGTTTTTGGAATCAGCGTCGCCTTGATGGGTTTGGCTTTGTCTCATCATAACTTCCCGCAATGTCGCCGCCGCTCAGGGCATGTTAAGTGGGCCATAATTACTTCCCTGGTATTCTGTCAACTTTCTTAAACATTTAGGTGGCGATTGCAAGTTGCCAGTGTGGAGGTGCGTTGCCATGATTCGCGGGCTGGTGATGTGTTATTCGGTCCTCGGAGAAAATGGCACCAGAAAATATGGCACAGGAAATTATGGCACAGGAAATAATGGCACAGGAAATAATGGCACAGGAAATAATGGCACAGGAAATATTGGCTGCAGGAAATAATGGCACAGGAAATAATGGCACAGGAGAAAATGGTACCAGAAAATATAGCACAGGAAATATTGGCTGCAGGAAATAATGGCGCAGGAAATAATGGCACAGGAAATAATGGCACAGGAAATAATGGCACAGGAAATATTGGCTGCAGGAAATAATGGCACAGGAAATAATGGCACAGGAAATAATGGCACAGGAAATAATGGCACAGGAAATAATGGCACAGAAAATAATGCACAGGAAATAATGGCCAGGAAATAATGGCACAGGAAATAATGGCAGCAGGAAATAATGGCACAGGAAATAATGGCACAGGAAATAATGGACACAGGAAATAATGCACAGGAAATAATGGCACAGGAAATAATGGCACAGGAAAATAATGGCACAGGAAATATGGCACAGGAAATAATGCACAGGAAATAATGGCACAGGAAATATGGCTGCACAGGAAATAATGGCACAGGAAAATAATGGCGCAGGAAATAATGGCACAGGAAATAATGGCACAGGAAATAATGGCACAGGAAATAATGGCACAGGAAATAATGGCACAGGAAATAATGGTACAGGAAAATATGGCACAGGAAATAATGGCTGCAGGAAATAATGGCACAGGAAATAATGGCACAGGAAATATGGCTGCAGGAAATAATGGCACAGGAAATAATGGCACAGGAAATAATGGCTGCAGGAAATAATGGCACAGGAAATAATGGCACAGGAAATAATGGCACAGGGAATAATGGCACAGGAAATAATGGCACAGGAAATAATGGCTGCAGGAAATAATGGCACAGGAAATAATGGCACAGGAAATAATGGCACAGGAAATAATGGCACAGGAAATAATGGCACAGGAAATAATGGCACAGGAAATAATGGCACAGGAAATAATGGCTGCAGGAAATAATGGCACAGGAAATAATGGCACAGGAAATAATGGCACAGGAAATAATGGCACAGGAAATAATGGCACAGGAAATAATGGCACAGGAAATATGGCCAGAAATAAGGCACAGGAAAAATGGCACAGAAAATAATGGCACAGGAAATAATGGCACAGGAAATAATGGCTGCACAGGAAATAATGGCACAGGAAATAATGGCACAAGAAAAATGTCACCGGAAAAATTGTCACTAAGTTTATGCCATTATTTCCTGTGCCATTAATTCCTATGCCATTCTTTTCTCTGCCATTATTTCCTGTGCCATTATTTCCTGTGCCATTATTTCCTGTGCCATTATTTCA
>JACEEZ010021577.1:205000-215000 GCA_016584305.1 Chionoecetes opilio
CTTTTCTTTTTCTTTTTTTTCTCTCTTATCCTCTGCGTGTTAGTTGTTTCGTTTTCATTTTTTCTATTTTTTTCATTTTTTCATATTTCGTCTTTCATCTTTTTCTTTTCTTGTGGTTGGTTCTTCTCTCTCTCTCTCTCTCTCTCTCTCTCTCTCTCTCTCTCTCTCTCTCTCTCTCTCTCTCTCTCTCTCTCTCTCTTACCCTTCTCTCTCTTCTTTTTTTCCATATTTTCTATTCCATTATTTTATTTTCGTGTGTTTTTTAACCTATATCTTATTCTTCTATCTTCCTTCTTCTCCTCCTCATTATCTTTATCTTCCTCCTCTTCCTCTTCCCCATTCCATATCTTTTCTTCCTTATCTATTTTTTTTTTCTCATCCTTACGTTTCCTCCTCGTTAGCATCCTCCTCCTCCTTTTCCTCCTCCTCCTCTTCTTCCTCCTATTTTTCCCTTGCATTGTCCTCAGTGAAAGAAGCAGAAAGACGACTTAAACCTTCCTGGTCCTCCTCTTCCTCTTGCTCCTGCTCCTCCTCCTCCTCCTCCTCCTCCTCCACCTCCTCTGACCTTGCTTCTCCCTCTCCACTCATTTTCTTTCCCCCTTTTCCTTCCCCTCTCCTCTTCTCTGCTCCTCTCTCTCTCTCCTCTTCTCTCTCTTCCTCTCTCTCCTCTCCATCCTCTCTCTCTCTCTCTCTCTCTCTCTCTCTCTCTCTCTCTTCTCTCTCTCTCTCTCTCTCTCTCTCTCTTACTTTTCACACCCTGCTCGTTTATTATATCCTCTCTCCTCTTCTTTCTCTGTCTTAAATCCCACCCTATCTCTTTAGTCACTTCTTTGATTCACTTCCTCACCACTACCCTTGCTCTGCCCCGCCCCACCACTCTTGCCCCGCCCCGCCCCAAACCTAGCTACGCACCACACATATTATAGATCTATACTACCAGACCATGCTTTCAACCCCTTCCCCTCTTCCCCCAACCCCCTTCCCCTTCAACCCCCCCAACACCCTTCCCCAACCCCCTTCCACCCTTCCTAAACCTCCCCCTCAACCCCCTTCCCCAACCACCCTCCAACCCCTTTCCCCAACACCACCCCCTTCCCCCCTTCCCCAACCTCCCACCACCCTCCAACCCCCTTCCCCTCTTCCCCAAACCACCCTCCAACCCCTCTTCCCCAACCACCCTCCAACCCCTCTTCCCCAACCACCCCAACCCCCTTTCCCCCCTTTTCTCTATATCTCCCCTTACTTCTCCCTTACTTACTTTCCCTTTCCCTTTTTCTCCTTTCCCCTTTTTACTTTACCAGACCTATTGTCCCCTCGCCCCCCCTACACACCCCCATCTCCCCCCCCACCTACACCCCCCCTCTCCTCCCCACCTAACACCCCCCTTCCTCCCCACCTACACCCCCCCCCTCTCCTCCCCACCTACACCCCCCTCTTCCCTTCCTCCCCACCTACACCCCCCTCTCCCCCCCTTCCTCCCCACCTACACCCCCTCTCCCCCCCTTCCTCCCCACCTACACACCCCTCTCCCCCCCTTCCTCCCTCACCTACACCCCCCCTTCCCCTTTTTACACTCCCATCCCTCCCTTTTGGTAGCCACAATTCTGTACTTCATTGTTTTTGTTAACTTTTTTTCCCAGTACTTTTTTAAGATTTTTTTTCTCACCTCTTTTTTTCTTTTTTGTTGCACCTCAGGCCACACCTCGAGACTGTGTATACAAAGTTTTATGTATTTTTTTTTGTATGTGCGTATGTGTGTGTGTGTGTGTGTGTGTGTGTGTGTTTGTGTGTCACGCTCTCTCTCTCTCTCTCCTCTCTCTCTCTCCTCTTTCTCTCTCTCTCTCTCTCTCTCACTTCTCCCTCTCTCCTCTCCTCTCTCTCTCTCTCTCTCCTCTCTCTCGTAATAAAGGTGTTTTCTGACTTGATGAATCACGTCATTCCGGTACACACACACACACACACACACACACACACACACACACACACACACACACAGCAACATGCACATACACGTTCCCATGTGCATAAAGGGAATAATTCAAATACAGAGACAGAAAGATCAAAACACACACACACACACACACTACACACACACACCACACACACACACATGCCTAATTGCTGCATACGAAGACACACTTATAACAGAATGACATCAAAAAAGATAAACAATATACTTATACACATCCACTTAACTAAATGTATCGCTCCCAGAATCTTTTCAACTCAAGCTTGGCGTTATAATGAAGAAGATGATGCGATGAAAGTAGAGTTAAAGGGCGACGAGAACCTTGCTAGGAGACGGGATGCAGCGCGGGAAAGGAGGGGAGATGAGGGGAAGGGAGGGGAGGGGAGGGAAGGGGAGGGGAAGGGAGGGGAAGGGAGAGGAGGAGGAGAGGTGCAGAAGGGAGAGGAAGGGGAGGGAAGGGAAGAGAGAGGAATGGGAGGGAAGAGGAGAGGTGCAGAGAAGAAATAGGAAGGGACGAGTGGAATGAAGGAGTTGGTAAGAAAGGTTATTGAAAGGAAGATAAATAGGGATTGTGGGTGGGCAGACAGACAGAGAGGAAAGAGAGGAGGAGAGAGAGAGAGAGAGAGAGAGAGAGAGAGAGAGAGAGAGAGAGAGAGGAGGTAATGATAATGACATCTTCAAAGCACCCAGAGGAAACAGTTTGGTCTAACGAGAGAATAACAAGGTCAGAACATCGATAGTAGCCGCGGCAGTAGTGGGTAATGAGAAGGAGGGGGGGAGGCAGGGAGGCAAGGGCATGACTCGGAGGAGGAAGGGGAGGTAGGGAGGCAAGGGAATGACTCGGAGGCAGGGAGGCAAGGGAATGACTCTGAGGAAGGGGAGGCAGGGAGGCAAGGGAATGACTCGGAAGAGGAAGGAGAGAGAAGAGACAAGGGAATGAATGACTCACCAGCAGACAAAGTGAGCCTCGCCGTCGACACAACTCTCCTCTTTCGAACTGACATCTCCGACTCGCCCTCCTCCTGACGCTTAGTATTGGCGCCCTCATCCTGACGCTTGGGACTGGCGGTGGCGTTGTTGGAGGTGTTGTTGGTGTTGTTGGGTGGCGGGATATCTGTTACCTGGTCCTCCATCCTATAACCACGGCTCGCTATTCCCCGCCGTCACTATATATACGTCGCTATCGCCCTTCATTGGTCTCCTGAAGGCTGGTATCCGACGCCTATGTGTTCTTGTAGGGCGGTGAGGAGCGCGAGGCAGACCCATACATGTCCAGTTCACAGAGATCGTTGAAGCGCCGCGAGGTAGCCAACAGCGTGTTTGCGTTATAGAGGCGCCGTCAGCCCAAAGTAAATAAGAACTATCTGTCTATCTAATCTATCTGTATATCTCTGTCTATTGGTACTCTGGTCAGCCCTAGCACCTCTTACTAAAGGGTGCGTCACGGGGGCGGGTCTCACGGGTCGCAGAAGTGGGCGTGTGGGACTGCACGGCTTCGGTCAACGCCCACACCACTGGTATTGGCAAGTGATATGTACTGCGGGCGGGGACAACCGGTTCTCTTACCTCGACCCGGCACCCTGCACGTCACTCTCACAACACTGCCGCCGCCCAACGCGTGTATTACCGGGACAGAGACCTAAGTGACACAGGGGCGATGAGGTGACCACGAAGGGAACGAAGGGACGTGGGAGTGGTCACGGGTGGCGTGGAGTAAGGGGCGTGCAGCTCAGGTCACGCACACTGTCACTCGCTCACTGTGCAGCTGGGTTAGTACACACCCGACTGCTGCTACACTGCTGCTACACACTCCTCACGCTACACTCCTCAGGGGGTAAACAGTGGTGAGGGTGCGCGCGCAGGGTGGGGAGGCGGGAGAAGGGGGTGTTAGTGGAGGGGTCGGGGGTCGGATTCCCCACCAATGGGATCGATAAATAGCAAGGGAGGGGTAGAGGTCGCCCGTAGGAGCTGGAACCCCCGTGGAGGCCCAACCCTATACTGGATGGTGGCGAGGAAATTTAATAAGAGTAGCCACGCTCGTCATGTTATTGTGTGTCTTCTACGATGAATCAGGATATTAACACTTTGCCTGATTGTCTCCTAACTCTGCTAAGACTGCGACGTATTTGTCAGTGATGATTCTAGCCCGCGAGGTGTGTGTGTGTGTGTGTGTGTGTGTATGTGTGTGTGTGTGTGTGTGTGTGCGCTTGCGTTCTTACTCTGGATACTTCTCATTACTTAACACAGAAAAGAAATTAGTGAGTGAGAGGCTTTTTTTTTACATTCCAACAAGTACAGCAACTCGTTTGAGACACACACACACACACACACACACACACACACACACACACACACACACACACACACACACACACACACACACGTTGGTATGATTTGTTGAAGGTGACAGTGGTGAGTGCATGGTTAATTCAATTATAGATTCCCTGCCATTTAACTATCATTCTCCTCCCGTAAATGGTCCGCTATACGTATAGACCGAAAGACATCCATATAGACCGAAAGACATCCATATAGACCGAAAGACATCCATATAGACCGAAAGACATCCATATAGACCGAAAGACATCCATATAGACCGAAAGACATCCATACAGACCGAAAAACATCTGGAGACAATAAACAGAATAGAATTTGAAACACTTCTTACACAGCTTATTTGTGCTGGTGTTAGTGATCGTTTGTGCTGTGTTGTCAGATATATTGAAGAAAGAAATATTACCTACGTATTAAACAATGCAGTTACCATTTACGACTTCAATATATCATGAACATTGAATGGTCTAACGTACTTCCCAAACACACACACACACACACACACACACACACACACACACACACACACACACACAACACACATACACACACACACATACACATACACACACACACACACACACACACACACACACACACACACACACACACCACACACACACACACACACACACACACACACACACGGGTACTCCGTGGTGTAAGGGAAGCACGCTCGGTTCACAATCGAGAAGTCCCGGGTTTGATCCCCGGATGGAGCGGAAACAGATGGGTTGTTTCCTTAAGACCCGAGCCCCTGTCCACCCAGCAGTGAATGGGTACCGGGTGTTAGCCGGGGTTTGTGACCTGCTCTCCGGGGTGATGGCTTCGGCCAACACAAAGCACTAAGGATGAATGATAAAAATGTTGATATGGAGACGGGGCCACACGAGCATTGCTCTGGCCCTGTAAAATACAACTAGATGAATACACACACACACATACGCATACACACACACACACAACACACACACACACACACACACTAAGGAAGCAAATTAGAAATGTAGCTATAGAGACGGGACCATACGAGTGTACCTCAGGCCCTGTAAAATACAACTACAACTAGATGAATACAAGCACGCACACACACACACACACACACACACACACACACACACACACACACCGCGCGATGGTCAGGTTGATAACGTTCTGGTCTCTCACTCTGTGGGTAGGCGGTTCGAATCCTCGTGCTCCCGGGGATTTTTCACTTGACAAATTCGGACGGTTACTGTCCCCCTTGAGCAAGGGGATGGGGGTGTGTGGTGTGTGAGGTCCCAGCATTACCCAAAGATCGGTAATAATGAGCTCCAAGCTCGCACTGAGAGGGTGAAACTGGCGATCGCGAGCCAGCTCGCGTGGACAAGACCATGGGTGAACACACACACACACACACACAACGCAAAATTCCAGTATAGAGTATGAGTGAGTAAATCGTTGTCGGAAAAGTGACATCCCAGCACGTCAGTCGTCAGTCGGGACCAAGAAGCTGCATCTCATCCCGGGTCGAAGTTTGGGCAAGAGACGGGGGCGTTGAGGTGGCGGAGGCGTGGCGGTGCGGGCTGAGGCAAGGGTCTGAGGCGTACTGAGGGCGTGGCAAGGATCCCGGCGTCATCCCTCGGCAGATATTACGAGGAAGAAGAACACGAACGCGAAGGAAGATGCAGTAGTAAAAAAAAGAGTGAGGTGCAAGGAAATAAAAGGAAATAAAAACTGAGAAAGATGGACGTAAAAGGGACATTGACATGGGAAAGTGTGGTGTGAGGAGCAGATGTGGAGTGTGGTGGGGTGTGGAGGGTATGGGTGGGGTAGGGAGAGGGGTGGTGTGGGTGGTGGACTGGTGGTGGGGTATGGAGGGAGGTGGAGGATGCGACGTTGAGAGCATGGTTGTGGAGGGGTTTTAGTGGTGGGTAGTAAGACAGTATGGACCGGTTGGGGTAGGGAGAGGGGTGGGGAGGGTGGTGGTGGGATGGGAAGGGTTGGGGTTTTAATGGTGTGAGTGATAGTGGGTGGGTTTGTAGTAGTGGTGTGGGAAGGTTGGGGTGTTGTGGTGTAGGTGGTGGTGGGGTTTAGGACAGGATGGGAGAGGCAGGTGGTTGGGTTACTGGGGTTGTAGTGGTGTGGGTGGTGGTGTGGAAGGTTGGGGATGTACTGGGTTCGGGGTGTTGGGGTGTAGTGGTGTGGGAAGGGTTGGGGATGTAGTGGTGTTGGTGGATGGGTGGGGGGGGGGTTAGGACAGCATGGGAGAGAGAACATAAGAACATAAGAACATAAGAAAATAAGGAATCTACAAGAGGCCGTGAGACCTACACGAGGTAGTTCCTGTTACTTAACACTACCTACAGCCACCTTTCATCCCCATCCATGAATTTATCTAGCCTCCCTTTAAAGCTCTCTATCTAATGACTCCGCACTAACTACCTGTCTACTGAGTCCATTCCAATCATTTACCCCCTATTTGTGAACCAGTTTTTCCCTGTTTCTTTTTTAAACCTACGCTTTTCCAGCTTGAATCCGTTACTTCTTGTTTTACCCTGGTTAATAGCTGTAAGAACTTTTCCTACCTCTCTTTTATTAAATCCCTTTATCCACTTAAAAACTTCTATCAGGTCGCCCCTTACTCTGCGTCTCTCGAGTGAGTGTAAATTTAATAGCTTCAATCTCTTCTCATAACTAAATATATGCATCCCTTGAATAATTTTAGTCATCCTTCTCTGCACTGATTCTAACAAGGCTATATCCATCCTGTAATATGGAGACCAAAAGTGAACCGCATAGCCTAGGTGAGGTCTGACTAGAGCCAAATTAAGCTTTAGAATAACTTCCGCACTTCTACTTTTAACACTTCTGGTAATGAATCCTAACACCCTATTAGCTCTATTTCTAGCCTCAATACATTGTTTCCTAGGTCGGAGGTCTGAGCTCACCCTCACTCCCAGATCTTTCTCACCTTCTGATTTTTTCAGCGATACATTGCTTATTGTGTATCAGGTGTTACCAGGGTTTTTTCTACCAACATTCATAACGCTGCACTTATCAATATCAAATTCCATCTGCAATCTGACTACCCACTCATTAAGTTTATCTAAGTCTCCCTGCAATATATTTACATCAGACTGTGATCCAATAATCCTACCTACCTTAGTATTATCAGCAAACTTGCTGATATCACTGCTAATCCCACTATCCAAGTCGTTGATGTAAATAAAAAATAGTAATGGACCCAAAACAGACCCTTGTGGAACTCCACTTGTCACCAGTCCCCATTCAGATTTAGAACCATTAATTGTAACCCTTTGTTGCCTATTACTTAGCCAAGCTCTGCTAATCGATTACGATTACAGAGTATGATTACCCCATGTCTTGTAGACTGGCTTGTATAGGTGGTTGTGGTTGGGTTACTGGGGTTGTAGTGGTGTGGGTGGTGGTGTGGAAGGGTTGGGGTGTAGGAAGGGTTGGGGTGTAGTGGTGTAGGTAGTGGAAGGGAGCAGTTGTAGTGGGGGTGTGAGTGGTTGTGGGGTCGCGAAGAGAGCATGGTTTTGGAGAGGTAAGGGTTGTAGTGGTGAAGGTGGTGGTAGGGGAGGATTGGGGGAGTAGTGGTGTAGGTAGTAGTGGGGTTTAGGACAGCATGAGAGCAAGGCAAGGAGAGGGGTGGTGTTGATGGTGGTGGGGGTGGAAGGGTTGGGGAGTAGTGGTGGGGGTGGTGGTGGGGTGCAGGACAGCATGAGAGCCAGACAGGTGGTTGTGTTGGTGTGTTGCTAAGTTAGTGTTGGATATGTCTGTGGGAAGCAGTGGGAAGGGACAAGGAATTCGCGATGGGGGTGTTGCTTTGAGTGTCGGGAAGGTGGTGTTATGAGTGGAATGCGCGCGCGCGCGCACACACACACACACACACACACACACACACACACACACACACACACACACACACACACACACACACACACACACACGCACGCACGCACGCACGCACGCACGCACGCACGCACGCACGCACGCACGCACGCACGCACGCACGCACGCACGCACGCACGCACGCACGCACGCACGCACGCACGCACGCACGCACGCACGCACATAATAAATGGCTTTGTTTGTTTACATTTGCATCATGAACTTTCACTCTCTTTTTTCGTCATTTTGCCTTTTTGCTTTTTAGTTCTTTATCATTTTCACCAAACTTTTCACATTTTTTGCTAAGTGATTAAAGTTTGGAAATCTTACGCAATGAGCTTTTAGGAATGAAGGATAATAATCACACATAAAAGTTTGGTGACGTGGAGATATTATCAGTCATATAGACACACATTCATCTCGCTCATTAAAAAAATATTAACCCCTTGAGGCCCAGAACGTAATTTTCATTGTAATATAACCAACATTCGACAATTTTTATTAACATAAGCAATATTATATAGATGTGACCTGTTAAATATCCTTGTCCATTAGCTAATTTGGTTTATTTAGCTACTTTTTCGTAGTTTTATGGCTAATAAGAGACGATTTTATATAGCAAAGGAAAGATCTGGGCGTGAAGGGGTTAAGGCAGAATCATAGTTTATTCATGTATTTATTAATTTTTCTTGAATACCTGAAGATCTAAAGTGTATAGAAGTTAAACCTAAGACATGACAGGAGAAAAATAAATAGAGAAAAGTAAAGAGCGCTACGTAATGCGTTGAATAGAGAAGAAGAGCGAAGAGGATTAACTTAAGGGTAATTGATTCACGTAATATATAAAGATAAAAAAAAATTAACCACACATAAAGAAAGAAAATTAGAACCATATTCCAATTTCTACAAACATCGATCTGACTCAGAAGTGTAATTGAGGCGCCTTCTTAAGTACCATCGACAGGCTCTTGACTCTAGCATCCTCGATCTCCCAACCAAGTCAATCATATTCGACCACTCCAATATATAACCGTCTCCTTTTACCTGTTGCTGCGCCCACTTAATGAAGAAAAACACCTGATTTCACGAAAGACCAGGTAGATATAAGAACATAAGAACATAAGAAAATAAGGAAGTTACGTACAAGAGGCAGCGAGACATACACGAGGTAGTTCCTGTGAATATTACGAGAAAGAGAAGAACACGAACGCAAAGGAAAAAGAAGTATTAAAGAAGAAGAAGAAGAAAGAATAAAAAAGGAAAAAGAAGTAGTAAAGAAGAAGAAGAAGGAATAAAAAAGGAAAAAGAAGTATTAAAGAAGAAGAAGGAATAAAAAAGGAAAAAGAAGTATTAAAGCAGAAGAATAAAGAAGAAAGAAGAAAAATAGAAGTAGTAAACAAGAAGTAAAGTGCAAGAAAACAAAATCTCAGAAAGAAGAACCAATATTCCATCAGACTCAGATACGTTAGCACAGTGCACAATGGAAAGACCGTGTACTTGCCATGTCTTACTGCCTTATATACGTGTTTTGAGCCTTGTGGGAATAGCATGGAGAGTGAGAGAGAGGTGAGAGAAGAGGGTTGGGGAGAGAGGAGGATCAGGTATACTCTGGTTTTTTAACGAGGCGAAAAATCCTGACCCCTTGCTGCTTACTGACTGATATTTGATGCCAGAAGGGAATATTACGCTTCTTCTAAATTTCAGGTGTATTTTATCATAGTTAACCATATTATCAGGTAAACATAGGCATCATTTTAAGCATGAGACCTTAAGATAGAATGAAATTTTCGCCTCGCTAAA
>JACEEZ010021577.1:220000-223512 GCA_016584305.1 Chionoecetes opilio
TCTCTTCTCTCTCTCTCTCTCTCTCTCTCTCTCTCTCTCTCTCTCTTCTCTCTCTCTCTCGTCTCTCTCTCTCTCTCTCTTCTCTCTCTCTCTCTTCTCTCTCTCTCCTTCTCTCTCTCTCTCTCTCCTCTCTCTTCTCTCTCTCTCCTCTCCTCTCTCTCTCCTTCTCTCTCTCTCTCTCTCTCTCTCTCTCTCTCTCTGTATGGCCACAATAATGGTCGCGGGGCACCCAGACCACTAGGACCATGGGGGGGAGGGGAGGGTGTCAAGGTCATAGCCCTCTGCGGTCCTGGCGGGGGGAAGGGGGGCATGGAGAGAGGGGGGGAGGAGGGAGGGGGGAGGGGGGGAGGGGAGGGGGGAGGGCAGGAAATCATTGCATGTCGATAATCGGTAGCATAAGAGAGAGGGTCAGGCATTACCTCCTCCCTCATCCTGATCCAGTCTATATAATATTGTGCACCACTGTTTTTCCTATCGAGGGGAATAGTGTCGGGGTATATACAGAGCTGGGCAGTATTTAAATACATTTGTATTTAAATACGTATTTAAATACATTTGTGTATTTATAAATGTATTTATAAATACATTGGTTGTCATGTATTTAAATACAGTATTTAAATACTTTTGCTTTAAATACCAGATAGCCCCTTTTAACTTTCCTGAAATCATGAATATAGAAATATAAGTATTAACGCCACCAGACGTCTGTAAATAAAAAAAACCGTTGTCCTGGCGACTTTAGTGTTATCTACGGTACTACTACTACTACTACTACTACTACTACTACTACTACTACGTACTATATATACTATTCCTATATATACTTCCTTATACGGTATACCACTAATCTTTCTACCGTACTACTACAAAATACCACAGTGTAGCTTGTGGTCCTTCATCTCTCGCTTTCTAATCGCTAAAACATGCTGATCTTCCTCTTCTTGTGGCCATTTCGGCACTCTTCGTCCTCTTCTTGTGGCTAAAGGAGGAAGCGCCTGCTAGCCAAAAGCAGTTCATAAGTGGGGTTGTTGTTACCAAAATGGCACTCTTCTTCCTCTTCTTGTGGTCAAGTCCTCCTCTTCCTCTTTTGTGGCTTAGTAAGGAATCGCCTGCCTGCCAACAGCAGTTCATAAATTGCGTTGATGAAGGCACGAAATACTGTTTTCGCCTTTTTCTCCTTATTTACAGGAATTTCTCCCATTTCTACCCATTGTATTGCTAGATTAACTTTTTCTACACCTTTCCCAATGGTCTTTTGCATGATCTGTACTTATTTTATGTAAGTAAATCCAGGATCAAATCCAGTGGTTAGAATATTTTTAGCGTATATTTTTTATTTATTTGTATGAAATAAAGTAGAAGCATACATTTTTTTGTAAATATCTAGATTAACTTTGAAAATGTACACACTTCATAGTGTGTACATTTAACGTGAAGTTACTAGAACACGTGAACATAAGATAATAAGGAAGCTACAAGAGGCCGTGAGGTAGTTCCTGTTACTTAACTCTACCTACATCCACCTCTCTTCCCCATCCATGAATTTATCCAGACTCCTTTAAAAGACCCCAATAGACTCCGCATTGACCACCTGACGACTGAGTCCATTCCAATCATTCACCACCCTATTTGTGAATCAGTTTCTCCCTATTTCCTTTTTAAATTACGCTTTTCCAGCTTGAATCTGTTACTTCTTGTTCTACCCTGATTACTAGCCTGCTTAACTTTTCCTACATCATCGATATGACGCTACTTAAGCTTGTACTATATATACATAGACTTAGTGCGCTAGGAAACATCTTATGAAGGAGAGGTATTCGCTCACACGCCTGGCTCCTACATAAACTGGGGACGAAGGGATTCAACATAATACTATATACCCAGAGCTGGGCACTAAATACATTGAATGTATTTAAATACTAAATACTAAATACATGGGAGAAATGTATTTAAATACTAAATACTAAATACATTTTACGAATGTATTTAAATACTAAATACTAAATACATTTTACGAATGTATTTAAATACTAAATACTAAATACATCAAAAGTATTTAAATACATTTGTAAGTACATTTTAAATACACACAAATTTTAACATGTCCGAAAAAAAGGATTTCCTAGGATTTCCTTAGATTTTGGGTTTCCTTAGAAATTTCCTTCTCAGGCCTAAATTTCCTAAAAATAAGGAAATTTCCTTGGCAGTGGAAACACTGGTTCACTGTAACATTAGGGTTGCCAGATAGTTGGGCGGGTTTATGGCCAAATTAACTTATAAAAAAGTATTTACATTTTTGTATTATGAGTATTTAAATACATTGTATTTAAATACTCATAATACAAAAATGTAAATACTTTTGTCATTTTCTGTCTTCATCTGTGTCATAATCTATAATAATATAAGCGAAAGTGTGTGTGTGTGTCTCTGTGTGTGTGTGTGTGTGTGTGTGTGTGTGATGTGTGTGTGTGGTATAGGTTCCGCCCCCCGTGGCGCAATCCCATCATATGGCACATTTTTAGAACCGGGACGAGCAGGGGAAGGTTTAAAGCCCACTTATGAGATGATCCGATCACTTTTTTTTTTTCTTTTTTAGCAGCCTATTAGCGAGAATTGTGAAAAAAAAGTGGGTTGCGAGAATTGAGGAAACCTTGATGTAGGGTGATGGGTAATGGGCGAGTGAATGGGTGGGTAATGGGTAATGGGTGTGGGGTAATGGGTGAGTGAATGGGTGGGGGGTGATGGGTTGGGGGTGATGGGTGAGGGAATAGATGGGGGGTGATGGGTAATGGGTGAATGAATGGGTGTGTGGTGATGGGTAATGGGTGAGTGAATGGGTGGGGGGTGATGGGTAATGGGTGAGTGAATGGGTGGGGGGTGATGGGTAATGGGTGAGTGAATGGGTTGGGGGTGATGTGATTTCAGGAAAGTTAGAAGGGGCTATCTGGAGAGTCTGTGTTTGGAAGGCCCACCAAACACAGGTGGTGGGCCGAAGGCCCACCAATAGCCCTCCGCAGGAGCTTGCCAAAAAGTCCGCCCGGAGGGCGGCTTTGCGGCTAGTATGGCTATAAATGAACAAATAAAAAAAATTAAACCGAGTGGCGACGTTGATAACAGGCTACAATAAGTTACACTAGAGTACCTTGAATAATTATAATAGAGTAGCGACAGCTCGATTTATGGGCGCCCTCTTAGTGCCAGGGCCTCTCTGTTCACCCAAGACCCGCGGAAGTTCTCAAGGCATGACCCCGCAGTATATCATGTTATACATGTATAAAGGATATACTGTTATCTTCGGAAATGTTTGTTCTATAAGATTATCACATAAAACACAGTAAAACACATTAAATAAAGGTCATTATGAGACTGAAGATATATGCATGAACTTAAAATTCACTTAAACTCGTCGTCATGTAAAACTTTGTAGGACAACTTATAAGATGGAATATATCAATAGCAGCAGAATTTTATTAGCTTTCCATTGATAATATTTGTAAAGATTAGTCCATGCC
>JACEEZ010021577.1:230080-300080 GCA_016584305.1 Chionoecetes opilio
ATCACTCGAATGAAGTAAGGAGCAGTGGGGTTTCTTAGCCACTCGAGTGCAGAAAGGTTTGGGTTCTTCGGGATCGAACTCGGTCACACGAGAAACGCCAGTCGGAGACGCTAACTTCCGCTACCGCCTCCCATATATATATATATGTAATGATATATATATATATATAATATATATATTATATATATATATAAAGTAGAAAAAGTATTTTGGTAACTCTCTCTCTCTCTCTCTCTCTCTCTCTCTCTCTCTCTCTCTCTCTCTCTCTCTCTCTCTCTCTCTCTCTCTCTCTCTCTCTCTCTCTCTCTCTCTCTCTCTCTCTCTCTCTCTCTCCTTCACGGAGAGAGAGAGAGAGAGAGAGAGAGAGAGAGAGAGAGAGAGAGAGAGAGCGGGGCCGCCGCGGCGATTTATTTAGTTAACGCTAATTTATGCATGGGACCACGTACTGCATTTATCAGAAAACGAAATATATCAATGGAAAGCTAATAAAATTATGTTTCTATTGATATATTCCATCTTATAAGTTGTCCCACAAAGTTTTACATGACGACGAGTTTAAGTGAATTTTAAGTTCATGCATATTTCTTCAGTCTCATAATGACCTTTATTTAATGTGTTTTACTGTGTTTTATGTGATAATCTTATAGAACAAACATTTCCGAAGATAACAGTATATCCCTTATACATGTATAACATGATATACTGCGGGGTCATGCCTTGAGAACTACCGCAGGTCTTGGGTGAACGGAGATGGCCCTGGCACTAAGATGGCGCCCAGTAGCGTTTAACATATAGGGACTATGAATGGCGGTACCCTCTTATTACCGAGACCCTAATTAAGCTACACTGAGGTCGCCATCTAGTGTTTGTGTTTAGTGTCCTCCCGCCGTCGTCGTCGCCCGAAAAAAAACGAGTAGGGAAATTTGAAACCGTATATATATATATATATATATATATATATATATATATACTATATAATATATATATATAGATATATATATATATATAATATATTATATATATAATACCTATATATATATATATATATATATATATATACTTGCAGATACAAAGCATAAAACAACGCTGAAACAGGGTAGATTATACAGTCATGATATAAACTGCTGTGTATCATCTTCAGTGGCACAGACAAATCAGTACTGATGCTATAATTCGTAATATATAGCCCCTGGCGACATTAGTGCAGGTGGCGACTATAGTGTTATCTACGGTAGTAGTAGTAGTAGTAGTAGTAGTAGTACCGTAGATAACACTAAAGTCACCAGGATAACGTTTTTATCGATTTACAGACGTGTGGTGGCGTTAATACTTACATTTCTACATCCATGATTTCAGGAAAGTTAGAAGGGGCTATCTGGAGAGTCTGTGTCATTTTGTGTCTTCATCTGTGTCATATTATGGCTATAAATGAACAAATTACAAAAATATCAACCGAGTGGCGACCTACGCTAAGATCGCCAACTATACGGTAAGAACTATACCCAGTGGCGTACCGTGGGGGAGGGGCCATGCGGCCATGCCCCCCCCCCCTTTAGCAAAGAATAAATAATAATAAATAAATCTATATTTATTATAAATATACCACTATAATAGGCAACGTAACTAGGGTAGGTCGTAACACTGGGCAATAAGAGATGAGGTGGCAATGAGGTCGCTGGGACGTGGCAGTGTGTTGATAGTCCATCATCATGTGTTCACCTTACCCGGAGGTTACCCCTCCCCTCCCCTCCCCTACCCTACCTTCCCCTCCCATCCCATCCCCTACCTTCCCCTCCCATCCCATCCCCTCCCCTCCCCTCCCCTCCCCTACCTTCCCCTCCCATCCCATCCCATCCCCTCCCCTTCCCTCCCCTCCACTACCTTCCCCTCCCTTCCCCTCCCATCTCCTCCCCTCCTCTCCCCTCCCTTCCCTTCCCCTCCCCTCCCCTCCCTTCTCCTCCCTTCCCATCCTCCCCTCCCCTCCCCTCCCCTCCCTTCCCCTCCTTTCCCATCCTCCCCTCCCCTCCCCTCCCCTCCCCTCCCATCCCATCCCCTCCCCTCCCCTCCCCTCCCCTCCCCTTCCCCTCCCCTCCCCTCTCCCTGATCGCTGACTCACTCAAATATGCGGACGTAAATTTGTCAGCCCCTGTTACGTAAGCAATACCATTTTTTTCATTTTTTTATACGTTTAACCCAGATACCTATTTGTTTCGGAAATGTTTGACACTACTGGGTAGTAGAATAGATTCGAATGATAATTCTATAATAGATATTTTTTTTCCTTACGAGTACATAGCTTATATAAACGCCGAAAGGGGTGATAAATAATATGAATAACCCATCCCTTGTTTTAGATAGCCATTAATTACTATGAGAATGTGGTGCTGGCAGAAATAGGAAGGGAAAGTAGAGCTCTATATAGTTTTCCTTAGCTTTTTTTCTACCAGGAGAGGTTGCCGATAGAATCAAGGATTGAAAACTGATCAAAATTGTCTTTCCCAGGTGAAATAAATAGGGGAAGAGCTAACAAGTTTTTTTGTTAACAAAGAAGACTAAGTAGAAGAGGACCTATGAAGCGATACTAAGCGACAAAGGTCACAAGAAGAAGAAGAAAGTAGAAGATACAAAAACATCACCCAAACAACTCAAGTTCAAGCTCAAAGTATCAGTGAAGAGCTGTTATGGCGGCTGCCGAGGTGAATTGTGTCGACCCTGCCGGTAATATTTGATCTCCTTTGCCTTGTATAACCGAGACAAGGCTACAATATGCTACTAGTTGACTCATGAATACTTAGTGGATGTATTAGTAGCCTGAAATGATACTTGGAAATCAATTATACATCTTACGGAGTGTTTTCATGACTTTGTTATTGTCACTGGGCAACAGTTTAGCGATAAGATGAAGAGGGAGTGGTGAGTGAAGAGCAAGGGTTGACTCACGCACTCATGGGTAGAGAAGCAAACACTGTGGCAAGATGGTTCATTGGGTAATTTTGGTATTTCGTTAATGGGCACGGTAACAAGAAGGTTCGACGGAATGCGTTTTCGACGACACCGTCTAGGCTAGGATCAGCGCATCAAGGTATACCCTGGGTACGTCTCTGTAGTATACAGCGGGAGAAACTTAGCGAAAACACATCAAAATAATCCATTTCCCTGCATAAAACTACGATGTCATATATTTCAGGGAGAATATTACGCTGAAAGGCTAATATTGCGGCAATTTATTATCGTCCACCCTATATTTATCAATAACAATACTCCTATTGTCACTAATATGCCATAAATTAGGTATTTAATGGTAAATCTCACCTTATTTCCCATTAAATAAGGTCTATATATCGGGAATAAACACTAAACATGGCCCCCCAGTTAGTTCCTGAACGCTGATTGGCTGAGAGATGCAGGGAGAGATGCCAGGCCTCTGATTGGCCCTTGGAAATTTTGGGCTCCCGCCATGTTACGAGGTGCCAATTACGCATTTTAAAACGAATAATCACTTATTCGTGCACCGATAAAGAATTGCGCCTTATTGAAAACCCCAGTTTTTTATGACTCCATAAAAAGTCTCAGTTTAAGGCCTTCGTAAAAGAAATATGACTCAATCAGTTAGTAACACCGTACATTTTAGCGATATTTTGTTGATAATTCTTTTTTTACACTAAATATAGGGGGATTTTTGTGTTTTAATATATTTCGATATATTACGATATTTCCGCATTATTTTATGTAGTAATCACGCGCCTGGTGGCTGTATTTAGTTTCTTTGTCTGAGGGGGTTTTTGTTTACACTTTAACGTCAACCTTGTTCTAACCTTCTAAATGAGCGGTGAGGTTATTTGTGTGAGCTTAGCTATGCCTACAGTCGCAGTGTGTTTGTGTGTGTTTATTGGACGTGTTTTTCACGTGTTTACTGAAGGAATACATCTGACTCAGTGGTTAAAAGGGTCAAATATCGAAAAAACTAGATTTTTTGCTCCCTGCTTTCAACACTAAACGAGGATCTGTTGCTGTTTATAAGATACACACATCATATACTATTAGCTCATATTTTTTCCAGAATTATAAGGGCTTTGTTAAAAAGTCAATTTTTGTTGTGGTGAATTTAAGTTTTTTTCGGCCATCTTTTAAAATACGATATTTCATTAATTCTTCGTTATTTTATTGGTTTTTTAGGCTTATTGTGTCTTATTTATCATTATTTTACTTTATCCGTGTTGATTTATTCATTATTTGATGTTTTTGAGTAATGAAGGGAATAGTTGTAGCCTCGAGTTGGATGTCAAGATCAAGAGCAGCTCTGATCAAGTCCTCTTGATGACGTCACAGCGGCCATATTGGCAATTAATCCTTATTCTTACATTTATACCTTAATTTACGGGTTCCCGTGCAATATTCAAGGCTATGTAAGGGGTAAGAAAGGGTGTGGGGCTATATTGCATGATATTACCCATTGACAAAGACAATATATGTACGATAAATAGGTAAAAACTGGGTATTTCTGGCTTCACTCATCTTATTTATCTTATTTTATTCTGCGGTTTACCTCAATTTACGGGTTCCCTTGCAATATTCAAGGCTATGTAAGGGGTAAGAAAGGGTGTGGGGCTGTATTGCATGATATAACACCCAAGCAGAGGCAATATATGCACGCTCTATGGGTAAATATGGGGTATTTCTGGGTTCAAAACCTTACGCTATTATAAAAACAAGCCTTTTATTTATATTCTAATAGATTTTGATGTGTTTGTGTCCTCACTAATGAATTCTTGGTCTAAATTACCATGTTTTTCATAAGGGGGCGAGGCATAGTGCAAAAAACAAGGGGGGAAGGGGGGCTAAGAGATTATGGAAGTATTATTAATATTGTACCATATAAACTACTAGCCGCAAAGGCGCCCTCCGGGCGGACTTTTTGGCTAGCTCCTGCGGAGGGCTATTGGTGGGCCTTTGGCCCACCACCTGTGTTTGGTGGGCCGAAGGCCCACCAAACACAGACTCTCCAGATAGCCCCTTCTAGCTTTCCTGAAATCATGGATTTAGAAATGTATGTATTAACGCCAACCCATTCACATCACCCCCAACCCATTCACTCACCCATTACCCATCACCCCCCACCCATTCACTCACCCATTACCCATCACCCCCCACCCATTCACTCACCCATTACCCATCACCACACACCCATTCACTCACCCATTACCCATCACCCCCCATCTATTCCCTCACCCATCACCCCCCACCCATTCACTCGCCCATCGCCCCACACCCATTACCCATCACCCCACCCATTCACTCACCCATTACCCATTACCCTACATCAAGGTTTCCTCAATTCTCGCAACCCACTTTTTTTCACAATTCTCGCTAATAGGCTGCTAAAAAAATTTAAAAAAAAAGTGATCGGATCATCTCATAAGTGGGCTTAAAATGTGCCCCTGGTCGAGCTGGTTCCAAAACTGTGCCATATGATGGGATAGGGGCCCTGGGAGCAGCACCTATCGCGGACACACACACAGACAGACAGACACACACACTTTCGCTTATATTATTATAGATGGTAGAATGAAGTACACACAAACCTCGTTTTCTCGGACTAATAGGGGGGAGGACTGGTCCGGGAACCGCAAACGTCCAGGAATCGCAAAAGTTCGAGGCCATTACCCACCCCCGGACGTTTATCCTACTCTAGTATCTACTGTCCGGCAACAACCAATATCAACTACCCCGCCGCGGACTTTTACGTCACTTTGTTATTGATTTTAGGGCTGCGAGGATCCCTTGGATCCTCGCAGATCCAAGGGATCCAGGGATCCAGGGCTCGCTTGGATCCTCGATCCAAGACTTTGAGCCCTGGTGATGTCCTATGATGCTATCACAGGCGCTGTAGTTGACCTGTCTTCCTCAGGAAGGCACAGGTGAGGCGGATGACAGCGTGTTACCGGTAGGGGTGGACGCCAGCCACTGCCAGTAGGGTGGGCAGGTCACAGGTAGTGACGTTCAGGGCAAGGAGTTGAGAGCGTAGCACTACACGGTGGGAGTGGAAGCGCTGACACTGCAGCAGAAAGGGTTCAATAGTCTCAGAGACGTTCCTGCACCAGGGGCAGTGGGGTTCAGGGTACTGATGGAGGCAGTCCAAGTGAACCGTGAGTGTTTCTTGTGCCCAAATGTAAGCAATACGACCGCTGACCATGCTGCCACCTGGCGGGAGGCGCGGACACTGACCAGGGATGACAGGAGATGCTCGGACCGCCGGACAACTTTGTCGATTTACGGACTGGACCAGGCATTTGTCCGAGTCTCTGACATACAGTAAAACCCTTATAACTCGGCACGATAGGGGCTCTGGCCCTTGCCGAGTTATTCAATGTGCCGAGTTATTCAATGTCCTCCTCTGATATGGGTTATATAATAAAAAAAAAAATAAAAAAAAAAAAAAAAAAGGAAATACAGTACTGTAAAAGCATAAAAACTACACTTACCAATGAACGGGTAGAATGTGCTGGATTTGATATCAAACTCAGCACAAATAGCACACATGGACGCACCTGCATCCATCCTTGCCAGCACTTTCACCTTTTCCTGCAGGCTCAGGCTCTTCAATTTCATTCCCTTCCTGCTGGAGACACTCTTGCGTGATGGAGCTGACATCTTGATATACTGTATGATGTAATCCCAAAACACGTAAAATAGGTGGCAAATTAAGCAAAGATCGGGAACCAGTGCGTAGGCTGAGCCGTGTTTTTGTCGTCCAAGCACCGTCTTGGATTACGAAACCCAATCCAATAACACTTGCTGAAATGTGTGTTATACTACTCTGTGATATTGTTTGCAATGTTTTGCATTGATTATTATTTCGGCTCCTACCAAGCTTGTTGTGTTTTTGAAGCAGAAACCAATCCTTTTTCAATTTCGACATAAAACGGAATTCGTATCCAAGACGGTGCTTTGACGACATAAACACGGCTCAGCAGCTGACAGCCTACACGCTGGTTCCCGACCTTGGCTTTACTTTGCCACCTATTTTACGTGTTTTGGGATTACATCATACAGTACTGTATTTCAAGATGTCAGCTCCATCACGCAAGGGTGTCTCCAGCAGGAAGGGAATGAAATTTAAGAGCCTGAGCTTGCAGGAAAAGATCAAAAGGACAAAAATACGACTTTATGCGACTGACGATATGCAGAGTGTAAGCGAAGAGATGCAGTTATAACATCAATATGCCGAGATACATTATTTTTTGCCAACTTTCTGTTTACATGTTCACAGAAGAGGTTGTGAGGACATGATATGCCGAGTGAAAACCATGAGATGCAGTTTAGGTGAGGCGGTAGCAGAGTGGTTAGCGTCACCGAGTGGCGTTCTCGAAGACCCGAGTTCGATCCCGAGTGAGACCCATAAATCCACTTGAAATCTTTTTGCACCGTCGAGTGGCCTAAGAACACCCACATGCCCTGTCCATTAACTCTACCTTCGACTGTGAGTGCATGGGAGGACACGGGGCGGCATGAGCCTCTAATCACAGGCGTCACTATAACAATCCTGCCTGCGCCACCACGGGCGAGGGCCAACCATCACAGCCCTCGAGTGAGCCTCCAGGGCCTATCATTCCACCCCTGGAGCTCACTGCCTACATGTGCTATGGGCATAGGTGTGTGTGTGTGTGGGTGTGGGTGTGTGTGTGTGTGTGTGTGTGTGTGTGTGTGTAAAAAAAAAAAAAAAAAAAAAAAAAAAAAAAAAAAAAACATTAGTCTTTGCCATGCCGAGTTATATCAAATTCCGAGTTATAAGGGTTTTACTGTATCCCCGGACCTCGGATTTTGTCAGGCAGATCCGATATCTGGGAAATGGAGGTCCGGAAAAACAAGGGTTGTGTGTAGTAGACTACGTACCGTAGATAACACATTAGTCGTCACCTGCCCTAATGTCGCCAGGCGCCATATATTACGAATGTTAGCCTCACTACTGATTTTCATGTGCCACTGAAGATGAAACAGTAGTTTATATCATGACTGTATAATCTACGCTGTTCCAGCGTTGTTTTATGCTTTGTATCTGCAAGTATATACGGTTTCAAATTTCCCTCCTCGTATTTTTTTCGGGCGACGACGACGGCGGGAGGACACTCATTGCTGTGTATGCTTTTCACTTTAATTTTGGTGGGCAATGATCTAGTAACTTTGTATTTTATATTAATCCTCTCAATGGCAAAATACCTTTAGGTTTTACTCTATGATAGACAATATATATTGGAAGTTTCGACGGAGTTCGACGGTACCATCGAAACTTCCATTTTCTACCGTCGAAAGTGTATCGTCGTCGAATTCCGTCAAAACTTCCTGTAATCATGGGCACCACTGTTTTCCAAGATGACGCTATTGTTCTCTGATTAGTATTGGTGTTTTAAATTATTTTAGCTCGCTTTTGGTGTAAACTGATTTTTTTCCACCGGCTCAACCCTGCCCTTCCCCACATCAGTTAAACAAAAGTTATATCCGTCAGAAACAGTTAGGTTAGGTGATAAATATGCAGTTTCAACCAATACTACTCCTTAGGGACCAATTCTCTCCTGACATAACTAGGGGGCGGGGCTGCGCCCCCTGCTACTTGATACTTACTTGATACTTGATGTTGTTTAGAGGTTAATTCCTCAGAGCAATAGTGTTCTACCGCTGCAGCCGGTCCTAGTGTCCCTAAACTGTAGGTTCACTTGGTCCAGTCAGGAGTTTGTGGGTGCTCTACATAGCGAAGTGTATCCCGGTACTGGTGGTTCGTCTGGAACTGTCCACAGGTATTCGTCCAGTTGGGATTTTAACTTCTAAGTTGACTAACATGTTCTAGTAGAACTTGTTCAACTAGAACAACTTGTTCTAGTTGACTAACCTAACTTGGGAATTGATTACGTAACCTAACCTCATTGGGGGGGTTGGGTAAATCTTTACACTAGGACCGAAATTCCCTACACAATTGGGAGTATGGTTTCTGTTCACCATATTGGATTCTAGGAAACATTCTCTATGAGCTTCCGTCGCAATCATAGTTTTCGCCAGAAAAGTTTCATCCACCAAAGTGAATTCGGTGTCAATCTGGAAATGTACCCATATTTTTACCAGTATTAAATAAAACATATGAGGCGCTTATTTCAGAAAGTCGATAAGCGTCACAAACAAAAAACTGAGGAAATGGCTTCAAAGTGTTTCTACTGTATGTTCAAAATGTCAGATCTTTTATGGGGAGCGTCACACAAATATTTCCGGAAATATTCGTGTGACGCTCCCCTTAAAAGATCTGACATTTTGAACATAATAAAAATTGAAGCCATTTTCTTAGTTTTTTGTTTGTGGCGCTTATTGACTTTCTGAAATAAGTGCCTCATATATAACATTTAATTACAGATGGGGTGCAGCATGAGGTCATCAGTGTGGCACGGAAGCGCAGCCACGCGGAGTCCCTGCTTCCCTCGGTGCGGCAGCTGAAGGAACACCCGCATGCCTCCAACATCGCCCCCCCACTCAAGAAACCGGTAAGCCTCAATGCTATCTTGCTAAATTATTTTAAGTTTTTATGAATTTTTATGTATTTTATGTAGTATTTATGAATTTTTTATGTATTTATGAATTTGTCTGTATTTATATGTATTTTTAAAATGTGTATTTAAAACTTAACTTAAACTTAAAATAATTAAATATACTGAAGAAAGCGGTAATCCTTATAGGTATCTTGTTTATAAATAGTGGGCAAGATATACTGAAGAAACTGGTCAACCTCAATGCTATCTTGTTTATAAATTGTGTCCAAGATCTTTTTAACCCCTTCACACCCAGATCTTTCCTTTGCTATATAAAATTGTCTGTTGTTAGCCATCAAAATTACGAAAAGTAACTGAATATACCAAATTAGTTAGTCGACAAGGATACTAAACGGGTCATATCTATAAAATATTGCTTATATTCACTAAAAATTGTCTAATGGTAGCCAAATTACAATGGAAATTACGCTCTGGGTCTCAAGGGGTTAAGATGAGGAAATTTGTCTATATAGTTCAATGCCCTTACCCTTCCTTTCATGTAGTATACTGTTGTCATGTATATTATGAATTATTGATGCAGATCATTACGTGATAAATGGATATCATGTAACTAATCAAGGTAACAAAAGTTTGATGAGTGTTTGTCTACGCAGTCAGCAACACTACACAAGTCAAGGCCGCCTGTCATCCACCCTCACGATTGATAGAGAAAAAAAAAACCGTGTGATTATTAGTTTTGATGCCTGGCTATTTTAACCCCTTCACGCCCAGATCTTTCCTTTGCTATATAAAATTGTATGTTGTCAAGCCATAAAATTACGAAAAATAATAGAATATACCTAATTAGTTAATCGAGGATGTAAAAGTCATATCGCAATATTTTTCTTGCTCTTATTTGAGGATGGGCATCCACTTGACGTTTCATGACATTTAGGGTGCTTGCTGATGTTTTACATCCTCGCCCTGGCCACTTATTGGCCAGGTTGTTACGGTGTCGCTGCTGCCGCGACACCGCCAACCCACCGTGAAACTCTCCACCCACTTATGCACACATCTCCTCGTAACATCCACAATCCTTGATATTTCTTCCACTGGCCTCTATGCCTTGTGTAGAGATACAATATCTTTAATTTGCTCCTTTGTTAGGTCTTTCTTGCCACCCATTATGAAAATAATGATAGTTATACCAATGCGCGTCTGTTCAAATTACTCGCGGGAAGGAAGGCGATACTTTTTAAAATGCTTCGTCTATAATTGACAAGTGGCATCTGAACATTCCTCAACGGTCTTGATGGACTGCCCGTGCCTTAAACAAGCTGCCATATGTAAGATATCTCTCTCGGAAGTCAGTAGGCTGCCATAGAGTACATTTTCTGAATTCCCGTATGGAAGCGCTGTGTTATGATGTCGCGAACAATACTTTGGCGCGCTGTGTATGATGAAGAAATATTGTATTTATATGTTGCTAAAATTTTCCCTACTGGAGTGATGAATTACAAAATACAAACAAAACAGATTACACCTAGACCTCGTTTAACGCAACTTTGCTCTACGAAAATTCAGATTTACAAAAAAAAAAAATTATAATAATACTTAACGCACACAAAAATCCTTACACAAAATTATTCAAAAATCTAAAGAAATCAATGTGAAAATCAATAGGAACATAGGATTCATTTAACGTAATTTTTGCTTAGCGCAGGATTTTCGTAACGGGTGTGTTAACAAGGTGTAGGTGTGTGCTGCACAGTATGCAGTAATGTGAACACATGCAAATGGAAAACTCACAAGTACAGTAAACCCTCTCTAAATCGACCCCGTATAATTCAAACTTCGGATAATTCGACCTGTTTCAGGCAAGTTCAAATTTTTCAATGACTTTCCATAATTCGAGCAAATTTGAATTATCCTTAGCCTTACTTGTAGGAGTCCGACCCCTCCCATGCGGTGCCGCAGCTGCCTAGCATGATCTGATATATGATCATTTATAATTATCGTATCAATACGATAGGCGGAGGAAGAAGGTGAGAGGGGAGGAGGAAGAAGGGGAGAGGAGGAGGAAGGGGGGGAGAGGGGGAGGAGAAGGAATAGAGGAAAGGAGGAGGAGGAAGGAGAAGAAAGGGAGGAGAGGAAATGGGAGGAGGGAGAACTATTTTTTTAAAGTATCCTTTGCTTTGTATACAATCCTTCAAGAGTCCTTCACGGGCCTCTTTGCTCCTTCACGCATCCTACAGAAGTCATGGGAGGGCATTAGAAGTCCCACAGGATTGCTATAGTATTCGTAGGTTTTTATAAGTACAGGGAGGTCCCGAAGATACGAGCAGTTAGGTTCCACCTGGCATACTCGTAAAGCGGAAGCTCGTATAACGAAACACATAACTAATGGTAAAATATAGATTTGGTTCCAGGACCTCATCAATTTAAAAAAAAAAAAAAAAAAAAAAAAAAAAAATGTTTTTCAAGCTAAAATAAACTATAGCAAACAACAAACTCAAATATAGGGCTCTATATACCACACCACCGCACCACCACACAAAACACAGTGAAATAAGAGTGTGACAGCACAGTAGGACAGAGCACAAATAAGTCGCAATAAGCACATTAAGTAAACCAGCAAATCACTAAAATTGACTCACAAGGCACAATACATACAAGCAACAAAGACGTTGTATGTACTCTTGGGGACGCCGCGTGATACACTAGACTCGAGAGGGTAGGGTAGGTAAGGGACAAGGGAGGGGTGCGCAGACCTCTTCCACTGCCCACAAACTCGTCTCTGCGCATCTGAATCATTGTACATTGTCCAGGGTTGTGAATTTTTGTAGGCCACATTGTCGTACCGAGCCACCAGAATTATCATATTTTATTTCAACCGAAATCAGGTGTCATATAGGCTTGTAAAATGTTTCCACGAATGTGTGGGCAAGAAAGATACAGGCGCAAAGGAAGAAATTTGGCACAGAAAGTTATATTTCGTCTCTTAACTCATTGTCCAAGCGAGCGAAGCGAGCTTTTAGCATTTATGATAAAATTCGTAATATATTGTGCCTGGCGACATTAGTGCAGTGGCGAAAGTAGTGCATTCGTGCAGTGGAAATAAAATGTGTTCGTAGCCTTCACAACAACAGTGTCTTATAGCGTCGCCGAGAGGCAGGCCGCTTGTGTTAGGCCTCATATAACCACTATAACTCGCGTTTCTAATGCCGTTATAGGTGTTATTTAGGGTTAGCGTGGTGTTATATACGTGGTAGGGTGTGTGTGAGGTGTTAAATATACGATTTAAGCCGTGGGTACAGAGAGGCGGAAGAATAACAATTATGAAATACCACCACCACCATCAGATTGATTATATCGTACAACCTTAGGTAAAATCATATAGTCAGTAAATGACTTTATAATTTTAGTAAATAACTTGTAATTTACTTTAGTAAATAACTTGTAATTTACTTTAGTAAATAACTTGTAATTTACTTTAGTAAATAACTTGGTAATTTTACTCACCCCAGTTTGAATGTCGTAGCATTGGATTTTCGATCTCGTATATTGAAAATAGACCCTAATTTACACATCTCGTATCGTCGGATTCTCGTATATCGAATGCTCGTATAACGGGACCTCCCTGTACTTTGACAATCGCATGGGTGGCTCAAATAGGGATTAATAATAATAATATTTATACTGAAAATACTGATACAGACCGTTGTCTTGAAGTAATGATTAATCTAGCAAGGCATATCATATTTTCATGTCTTGTAGTAAGTTTTGTCTTAATTTGTGGGTTTTTAAGGAATATCTAGAAGTATCATGTCATTGTCAATTGGCTGAAATAGGGACTTCTAATCATTGTAACTGAAAACTGACTCCATATTCGTGTTCAGCATGCCCGATAACTGCAAGGAACATATTTTCAAGCAAATCTATTTTCAAAAAATATTCCAAATTTTGCAAGGGGTATGTCTTGATTTTTTTTTAATAACATTTTTTTCAATAACTAAAAAACTATGGCAGATAAGTGCAATATGAATAGAGAAGTAAATATGAAATAGATCAAGGGCTATCATTAGGCGTAAAGCAAAAAAATATTGAATGGTAAATAACAGAGAAAATAGCATATTCGTACATTTATACAAAATATCAATTTTCTCGACAACCATGAGGTGTTTTGACAAACCGATTACTGCATCATGTATAACACCTCAAGATTAACCTTTGTTACTTCGATAAGTTTTCTTCTACGACTCATAGTTTTGTGGCAAAATAACAAAAACCTGATCGTCGTCAATTTTGGAATGTTTTTGAGCAGCCAGAAATCTGAAAATATTTTTTCGATAGATAATTGGAAATGCCGGGGATACAATGGTAGATCCATCCATTTACAATAACTTTTGATCGGTAAGTGTGGCTGTGTGAGAAGCAAGTTGTGAGCTGAACGCATTATAGTAAATATATAAGTTTATAATTCAGAAACCGTTCATGATAGGTCAGTGTAGACGTGAGACCAGTGTTGCCACCTCAGTGTAGGGGAAGGGACTAACTCTATATGATTTTCACGCATAGTAATATATCATACTTCCGATCACTGCCAGTGACAGAATCTTGTCAAAAATCTTAGTATCATCATTTTACCAGCATGGTTATTGAAAAGTAATAGTTTTTTCTTCCTATCTTTAGCACACTTCAGCAATGTGTAATCTAATTAAAAATGCTGTCGATGCTTTAGTACTTGTCATTGTTGTGTGTTTAACCCCTTGAGACCCAGAGTGTAATTTCCATTGTAATTTGGGTACCATTAGACGATTTTTCGTGCATATAAGCAATGTTTTTTAGATATGACCTGTTTAGTATCCTTGTCGACTAACTAATTTGGTATATTCAGTTACTTTCTGTTATTTTATGGCTTGACAACATACAATTTTTTATAGCAAAGGAAAGATCTGGGTGTGAAGGGGTTAAAGAAATTGGGCATTGAAGAAGTTGAGGCAATGGATAGAGATAGTTGGAAGCATATCATCGGCCGTCTAACCTCATAAGATATCATAGGAAAATCTGACCTTAACCCCTTCACGCCCAGATCTTTCCTTTGCTATAAAAAATTGTCTGTTGTTAGCCACAAAATTACGAAAAGTAACTGAATGTACCAAATTAGTTAGTGGACAAGGATACTAAACAGGTCATATCTATAAAACATTGCTTATATTCACTAAAAAGCATCTAATGGTAGCCAAATTACAATGGAAATTACGTTCTGGGCCCCAAGGGTTTAAGGTATTTATGGGTTATGGAATGATGATTTAGCATGTTATATTTTTGCTAGTGTTAATATATGTGTTTATACAGGTAACATACATAGGTAAAGAGACACATACTGTATATTAGAGGTTAACTTATTGATATATGAAAATAAAATTGATGTAGGTTATTTTAATAAGAAAGCAGAATAAAAGTGTTGAAAGAAAGTGTATGATGTGTCTTATACAAGTGGTGGGTCGATATCACGCCAGATAAAGATAGAAGGTCAAAGACTGACCGGTTTTACTCAATAGATTTGATGATTAGGGTGTCTGAGGCCCCACTACTGATTAGATAAAGGCTCGGCTGATGATTCACTAAAGTCAGCTCAGGAATTTTTTATCTCTTAAAAATAACCTGAAAACACTTCACTCATTAAAGCTAACCTGAAAACACTTCACTCATTAAAAGTAACCTGAAAACACTTCACTCATTAAAAGTAACCTGAAAACACTTCGCTCATTAAAAGTAACCTGAAAACACTTCACTCATTAAAGCTAACCTGAAAACACTTCGCTCATTAAAAGTAACCTGAAAACACTTCGCTCATTAAAGCTAACCTGAAAACACTTCGCTCATTAAAAGTAACCTGAAAACACTTCGCTCATTAAAGCTAACCTGAAAACACTTCGCTCATTAAAAGTAACCTGAAAACACTTCACTCATTAAAGCTAACCTGAAAACACTTCACTCATTAAAGCTAACCTGAAAACACTTCGCTCATTAAAAGTAACCTGAAAACACTTCGCTCATTAAAGCTAACCTGAAAACACTTCGCTCATTAAAAGTAACCTGAAAACACTTCGCTCATTAAAAGTAACCTGAAAACACTTCGCTCATTAAAAGTAACCTGAAAACACTTCACTCATTAAAGCTAACCTGAAAACACTTCGCTCATTAAAAGTAACCTGAAAACACTTCGCTCATTAAAGATAACCTGAAAACACTTCGCTCATCATATCTACTTCTTTCAGTAAATAGACAGGTTTTTTATTATACTAAGCAAATTAGGTTTCTACTAAAGTCAGCACTACTTAAAGATAAGCTGAAAAAAACCACTTCGGTCATCATAACTATTGTTCTTAGAAGTATATGGACAGTTTTTTTTTTACTAGACGAGTTAGGTTTTTTCTATATCAGCTTGTGGACTGGTTTTTTTTTTGTACTAGACAAGTTAGGTATTTTAACACAGGTTTTTCTATACTAGCTTGAGGACTGTTCTTTTTTTACCAGACAAGTTAGGTTTTTAGGACAGGGAGGTTTTTAGGACAGGGAGGTTTTTAGGACGGAGGTTTTTAGGGCAGGGAGGTTTTTAGGACGGAGGTTTTTAGGACAGGGAGGTTTTTAGGACGGAGGTTTTTAGGGCAGGGAGGTTTTTAGGACAGGGAGGTTTTTAGGACGGAGGTTTTTAGGGCAGGAAGGTTTTTAGGACGGAGGTTTTTAGGGCAGGGAGGTTTTTAGGACAGGGAGGTTTTTAGGACAGGGAGGTTTTTAGGACAGGGAGGTTTTTAGGACGGAGGTTTTTAGGGCAGGGAGGTTTTTAGGACAGGGTTTAAGTAAATGGAGTTACTTTTATACTTGATCAAGTTATTCATACTATTCTAAGTCATTACTCCTTCACATAGAATACATCGCGTAACATATTTTTTTCATATACGTACGTTTAGTAGTGGTTGTCATATCTATCATTCTTATAAGTAAATGGACTTTTTTTGTACTAAACAAATTATTTATACACATATATGTACTATTTTTTAATATGTACTATTCTAAGAGTCATTAATCTTTCACATAAAATACAACATCATCTTTTTTCATATACATTTAGTGTTGGTTGTCATATCTATTATTCTTATAAGTAAATGCACAGTGTTTTTTTATACTAGGCAAGCTATTTTTACTATTCTAAAAGTTATTACTCCCTTCACACCCAGATCTTTCCTTTGCTATATAAAATTGCATGTTGTCAAGCCATAAATTCATAAAAAGTAACTTAATATACCAAATTAGTTAGTGGACAAGGATACTAAACAGGTCATATCTATAAAACATTGCTTATATTCACCAGAAATCGTCTAATGGTACCCAAATTACAATGGAAATTACGTTCTGGGTCT
Organism: Chionoecetes opilio; assembly: GCA_016584305.1. Taxonomy (NCBI): domain Eukaryota; kingdom Metazoa; phylum Arthropoda; class Malacostraca; order Decapoda; family Majidae; genus Chionoecetes; species Chionoecetes opilio. Next base: position 247,017 of record JACEEZ010021577.1, read on the forward strand.
CAAGGGGTTAATCTTTCACATAAAGTACAACATCTTTTATCCTATATTCAATACATTCAGTGTTAGTTGTTTTATCACAAGTCTGCATAAATCCTTGAAAACATCTCGACACTTTTTCTGCTATCAGACGCCCCGAAGATAGCGCCTTTGACACTATTCCCCGTGTATGCAATGGTGAAGTGGGTGGTGTGATGGACTTTGACTGTGGTGTGGTGTACCTTATCGTGGTGAAATGTCCTTTTACTCATCCTTCAGTAGTCTTTCTCATGTGTATCTAGCCTGCCCTCCTCTGTCACGAGAGACGCAAACTTACTAGCCAAAACCAAACCAGTGTTGTAAGACTTTTTTTACTATTTTTGACACATTTTCACAATATTATTATAGTACTAATTCATCATTAAAAAGGTATTCTTCATATTTAGTATACGTATATATTGTATTTTTGCTTAGGTATTATGTAATGACAGAGTTTTATTTATAATGCTAGGATACTGCAGGTTTATGTTGCTCTTGTGATACTGTAATAAGGCAATATGATTTAACCCCTTCACACCCAGATCTTTCCTTTGCTATATAAAAAACGTCTGTTGTGAGCCATAAAAGTACGAAAAGTAACTAAATATACCAAAGTAGCTAGTGGACAAGGATACTAAACAGGTCATAGCTATCAAATATTGATTATACTTATTAAAGTCGTCTAATGGTAGCCAAATTACAATGGAAATTACGTTCTGGGCCTCAAGGGGTAGCAACTTTAAGGGCAGAGGAGGCAGTGTCTAGTCGTCAACAACACTTGTATTTTAACACAAGAACACCACCAGACACCATGAAGAGACCTCACCACCAAGCCTTCTCACGTTCATCACGCCAAGGGGTAGGCCTATGACTGTTTACTGTAATAGGCCTATGGATTCTTCACCTTTTATTATCTGCAATTTATTATAGAAGTTGTTGTTGTTGTTTTCTTCTTACTGCAATGGACCTGTTTACTGTAATAGGCCTCTGATTTTTCACCTTATAACTTTGCCATTTATTATAGTAGTGTTTTTCTTTTTCTTTCTTACTCTAATGGTCCTCTATTTGCCTACACAAATACTTATACATATTTATTTTTTCTACAGTTTACTACACTTCGTCATGAATTTTGAGGTGTTGGAAGCATGAGGTGATTGCTCTTTTTTTTATAATTTTGTCTCCTTTCCTCTTGAAGTGCACCAGATTGATGTATATTAAAGGCGTGCCCCCGGACCACCTTAGAGGGCTTGGAATCCCCCCACCATAGTTTTACAAAATAGGGCCCCCAAACAGCATGTCGCATAGGGCCCTGAAAAGACTAGAAACGGGACTGGTTAACCGTTCCAAGGAAGTGGCAACGATCAAAATGAAGGTCAAACTTTACATCGGCACGACTGTTCTGTATAATCTACCCTGTTTCAGCCTTGTTTTATGCTTTCCATCTGCAAGTATTTACTGTTTCAAATTTCACTACTCTGGTTTTTTTTCGGGCGACGACAGACAGCAGCTGACGGGAGGACATAAACATAGATGATGGCGAAAGTGTATAGTTTGTGATGGCTTTATGTTGTTACCTTACTCAGTCCTTGCCCAATCTTATTTTATTATTTGCCATTTTTTCCAGATTTTCACGAACCCTTCAGATACTGTTAAAGCAATAGTACTGAGTGGGGGAGAAATACCCAGTTTACTTTCTTATGTTATGTTTTGTCTCCAGTACCCTTTTCCAGCACCCATGTTTGTATCTATGTTCAAGATACAGGCAATCGGAAGACACTGCAGAGGCATTTATTGATGACATTATACCATCAATAACACTAGAGTCGCCACTGCACTAATGTCGCCAGGCGAATATTACACATTTTTGCATCACTACAGACTTGTATGTGCCACTGAAGACAGGTACATAATATAAACTACTGTGCATGCCTTTTTAGTGGCACATACAAGTCTGTAGTGATGCTAAAAATGTGTAATATATGACACCTGGCGACATTAGTGCAGTGGCGACTATAGTGTTATTGACGGTAGTGTAAATATAAGAGTTACATTTAAAAAGAGTGGAGCCATCTATTATACTGCTCCTCTTGTGGGAATCCCTTAATATTCTTCAGAAATTTGACCCCTATGAATAAGGAAGTGAACATTTTTAACAAATTTTATTAAATAGTTAAATTTCCTTTAGGAAGAGGAGGAGGAGGAGAAGGAGGAGGAGGAGGAGGAAGAAATGAAGGTGATAGAGGAGCAGAGAGTTAGGAGCATGGAATTTTTTGCCAGGCTGGAAAAGAAGATGGTAAGCATTGCAACAAGTTTCTTTTGTGTGTGTGTGTTTCTCAAGCCTTTTATTACTAACACACCGGGACAGTATGGCTGGCTGTGTGTGTGTGTGTGTGTCAGCCTTTACTAAACCGGCAGTATGTGCTGTGTGTGTGTGTGTGTGTGTGTGTGTGTGTCAAGCCTTTTATTACTAACACACCGGGACAGTATGGCTGGCTGTGTGTGTGTGTGTGTGTCAAGCCTTTTATTACTAACACACCGGGACAGTATGGCTGGCTGTGTGTGTGTGTGTGTGTGTGTGTGTGTGTGTCAAGCCTTTTATTACTAACACACCGGGACAGTATGGGCTGTGTGTGTGTGTGTGTGTGTGTGTGTGTCTCAAGCCTTTTATTACTAACACACGGGACAGTATGTGGCTGGTGTGTTGTGTGTGTGTGTGTGTGTGTGTGTGTGTGTGGTTCAAGCCTTTTATTACTAACACACCGGGACAGTATGGCTGGCTGTGTGTGTGTGTGTGTGTGTGTGTGTGTGTCTCAAGCCTTTTATTACTAACACACCGGGACAGTATGGCTGGCTGTGTGTGTGTGTGTGTGTCTCAAGCCTTTTATTACTAACACACCGGGACAGTATGGTGGTGTTGTGTGTGGTGTGGTGTGTCTCAAGCCTTTTATTACTAACACACCGGGACAGTATGGCTGGCTGTGTGTGTGTGTGTGTCTCAAGCCTTTTATTACTAACACTCCGGTACAGTATGGCTATCTGTGTGTGTGTGTGTGTGTGTGTGTCTCAAGCCTTTTATTACTAACACACCGGTACAGTATGGCTATCTGTGTGTGTGTGTGTGTTCTCAGCCTTTTATTACTAACACACCGGTACAGTATGGCTATCTGTGTGTGTGTGTGTGTGTGTGTTCTCAAGCCTTTTATTACTAACACACCGGTACAGTATGGCTATCTGTGTGTGTGTGTGTGTGTGGTCTCAAGCCTTTTATTACTAACACACCGGGACAGTATGGCTATCTGTGGTGTGTGTGTGTGTGTTTCTCAAGCCTTTTATTACTAACACACCGGTACAGTATGGCTATCTGTGTGTGTGTGTGTGTGTGTGTTCTCTAGCCTTTTATTACTAACACCGACAGTAGGCGGTACAGTATGGCTATCTGTGTGTGTGTGTGTGTGTTATGTGTTGTTCTCTAGCCTTTTATTACTAACACACCGGTACAGTATGGTGACATATGCTATCTGTGTGTGTGTGTGGTGTGTGTTTCTCTAGCCTTTTATTACTAACACACCGGTACAGTATGGCTATCTGTGTGTGTGTATGTGTGTGTGTGTTTCTCTAGCCTTTTATTACTAACACACCGGTACAGTATGGCTGGTACAGTATGGCTATCTGTGTGTGTATCTGTGTGTGTGTGTGTGTGTGTGTTTCTACCTTTTATTACTAACACACCGGTACAGTATGGCTATCTGTGTGTGTGTATGTGTGTGTGTGTTTCTCTAGCCTTTTATTACTAACACACCGGTACAGTATGGCTGGTACAGTATGGCTATCTGTGTGTGTGTGTGTGTGTTTGTGTGTTAATCTAACCTTTTATTACTAACACACCGGTACAGTATGGCTATCTGTGTGTGTGTGTGTGTTTGTGTGTTAATCTAGTTGTATTTACAAAGAATAGCGTAAAGAAAAAGTTCAATAAGGGAGTTGTCAGAATGTGATGTAAATAGTGTATAGAAAGTTTAATAAGTAAGTTGTTCAGGGAATACTGGGGTTGTAGGGAGTTGTTAGGGAGTATTAAGGTTGTTAGGGAATACTAGGGTTGTAGGGAGTTGTTCAGGAGTATTAAGGTTGTTAGGGAATACTAGGGTTGTAGGGAGTTGTTAGGGAGTATTAAGGTTGTTAGGGAATACTAGGGTTGTAGGGAGTTGTTCAGGAGTATTAAGGTTGTTAGGGAATACTAGGTTTGTAGGGAGTTGTTAGGGAGTATTAAGGTTGTTAGGGAATACTAGGGTTGTAGGGAGTTGTTCAGGAGTATTAAGGTTGTCAGAGAGTTGTTAGGGAATACTAGGTTTGTAGGGAGTTGTTAGGGAGTATTAAGGTTGTCAAGAGAGTTGTTAGGGAATACTAGGGTTGTAGGGAGTTGTTCAGGAGTATTAAGGTTGTCAGAGAGTTGTTAGGGAATACTAGGTTTGTAGGGAGTTGTTCAGGAGTATTAAGGTTGTCAGAGAGTTGTTAGGGAATACTAGGGTTGTAGGGAGTTGTTCAGGAGTATTAAGGTTGTCAAGAGAGTTATTAGGGAATACTAGGGTTGTAGGGAGTTGTTCAGGAGTATTAAGGTTGTCAGAGAGTTGTTAGGGAGTATATATTACCTAGTTGTGATATACGGGACAATAGACTCGTGGGTTCCCGTTTACTTGTTTAAATTGGTCAGTCACAACTTTTAAATCATGAATACTCTTGGCATTTACTATTTCATCGTCCAGGTTTTTTTTGTGTGTGTGAGAGAGAGAGAGAGAGAGTGAGAGTGTGTTATTACTACAATGACATCAAGTGTTTGTTCACCATTTATTAACTATTTTTGGTCACTCACCTTTTTTCCGTTTATTACTATATGTGCTTCAGCCACTTCCCGTACTAATCATGTCTCACAACCTACAGCTTTCTGCATGACTTCACATAGAGAATAATGGGTTATATTTTACTCTATGGATAAGTTTAATGTTCTCCTCTGCAGCTCTTTGTATACACTTACATGCACACTTTATATACATACACTTACTTATATTTACTTTATATAAACTTACTTTTTGATATACACATACATACACATTTTATATACACTTGCATACACGTTATAGCACTTCCCAATAAACTACTTCATAATTGATGATACAAAATTGCATTGTGTATATTTGTAATTATTCTTGAAGATTCTTATAATATATATTTATGATCACAAGAATAATTCTGAAATATAGTGGGAGATAGGTTGTCCTTCCCAGAAAGTTTTTATTTCTATACCTTAGCTCCCAGACCTCTAACCCCTTCACGCCCAGATCTTTCCTTTACTATATAAAATTGTCTGTTGTCAAGCCATAAAATTACGAAAAGTAACTTAATATACCAAATTAGTTAGTGGAAAGGATACTAAACAGGTCACATCTATAAAACATTGCTTATATTCACTAAAAACTGTCTAATGGTAACCAAATTACAATGGAAATTACGTTCTGGGCCTCGAGGGGATAATATTGCAATACAATGCTAGGAATAGAATCTTGTGACCTTCCCAACGTTAGCATCACTGAAATGAAGACTTGCTAATGTAACAATTGGCTGATAGGGATTATGTCATTTACTTATATGTTTCATTCTTATAGCTAAACAGGAATGATTATATATCGTCACACTCATACAGAAACTGCCTAAGTCATTTATTCTAATTTTCGGGAAATTGAAAAAACTTCCTTATTTTCTTAATTTTTATATCAATGCATTGTTTATCCTTTTATATTTTAGACCACTCACACCCTACACATGACATTGGCGACTATACCAATAGACGCGCCACAGGATGAAGAATTGATATTGGCAAAAATCCTGAAATTGCCGAAAAATGACATAGGCAGTTTCTTTACGAGGGTGACGATTTGGAGTTGCCGTGTAAGGTTGCTGACAAAATCTTGGCAACATTCTCTGAGGTTTTATAGATTTCAAAGCAAATCGTAATGTCGGTGACCTTTAGGAAGAAAAAAATATTCAATTAACACCATAATAAGTGAGTGTTCATATGTATATTTTTTTGCTGAAATAGAACTGTACTCTTTAACCCCTTCACGCCCAGATCTTTCCTTTGCTATAGAAAAATTGTCTGTTGTTAGCTATAAATTACGAAAAATAACTAAATATACCAAATTAGTTAGTCGACAAGGATACTAAACAGGTCATATCTATTTAACTTATATTCACTAAAAACTGTCTAATGGTACCCAAATTACATTAGAGATTACATTCTAGGTCTCAAGGGGTTAAGTAGAAAAAAATTGGATCATGAGAAAAAGAATCTAAGATAAATTAATACAGTCTAGGGACCTTTTAACCTTGAGGCCCAGAACGTTATTTCCATTGTAATCTGTGTACCATTAGACAATTTTTAGTGACTAAGCAATATTCTATAGGTATGACCTGTTTAGTATCCTTGTCGACAACTAATTTGGTATATTCAGTTACTTTTCTTAATTTTATGGCTCGACAACATACATTTTTTTATAGCAAAGGAAAGATCTGGGCGTGAAGGGGTTAAGTCTCTGTTCCAATAACCATTTTTTTCTCTTTCTTTTCATCCCTAACCAGACGATCTGTAAGCCTGCACCATTCTCCTTTGACGAGGAGGCAATCAGAGAACAAGAGTCTTGCAATTATGCCAACAAGATCACGCTGGAGATGGCGCGGGCAGGCAAGGCACCCCGGCCTGTACGGGTCTATGCTGACGGGATCTACGACCTCTTCCACCAGGGTCACGCCAGGCAGCTCATGCAGGCCAAGAACCTCTTCCCAAATGTTTACCTCATAGTGGGAGGTGAGATTTAAGATTAGTTTTTAAGATTAATTAATTTCTAAGAATAGATTTAAGCTAATCTCCTTATTTAAGACTACCAAGAGTCATGCTGGATTTACATATGTCTCAAGTTCAACACAAACCCCAGGAACAAATATATACCTAAGTAGGGGAGCTCCTGTACATATTTTGACACTTAAGTAATATTTGTTGCTTTAAAAGGAAATCATTTATGTTTTTTAATTAAATTTTTCCTTGTCTTTGATAGTTAATAGTGACGCCATGACTCATGAGAGGAAGGGAAGATAACAAAATATATACCTAAGTAGGGGAGCTCCTGTACATAATTTGACACTTAATATTTCTTGCATTAACCCCTTCACGCCCAGATCTTTCCTTTGCTATAAAAAATTGTATGTTGTCGAGCCATAAAATTACGAAAAGTAACTAAATAAACCAAATTAGTTAGTCGACAAGGATACTAAACAGGTCATATCTAAATATTGTTTCTTATATTCACTAAAAATTGTCTAATGGAACCCAAATTACAATGGAAATAACACTTTGGGTCTCAAGGGGTTAAAAAGAAGTCATGTTAATTCTTTCTCCCTGTGTTTGCTAGTGAACAGCGACGCCATGACACATGAGAGGAAGGGCCGGACGGTGATGACGGAGGACGAGCGCTACGAGGCGGTGAGACACTGCCGCTACGTGGACGAAGTGATCACCGACTGTCCCTGGACGCTGGAGGACGACTTTCTGGAGGAGCACAAGGTGAGTATTCAGTCGTCAGGTGGTCAATGCGGAGTCTATAGGGGTCTTTAAAAGGAGTTGTTTTATCTTTATAATTATTTTATCTATTTTCATCATTATTTTATCTATTTTCATCATTATTTTATCTATTTTCATCATTCTTTTATCTATTTTCATCATTCTTTTATCTATTTTCATCATTAGTTTATCTATTTTCATCATTATTTTATCTTTTTTCATTTTATCAGTGGTGTGTAGCCACTACATTTATAGTATTTTATCAAATACTATAAATCGTGGTAGATATATCGTAGGTATATGGACTGGACTCAGTAGACAGGTGGTCAATGCGGAGTCTATAATACCCTATTTATATACCTTAACTAAATAACCTTATACCTGCCATTTAGGTATTTATATTTATAGACTAAATGAGTTACCTTCCTTCTCTCATCTCTTTCTTTTTACTTCCCATCACTTTTTTTTTATACACACATGTGCCTGGAAGAGTCTGAGAGTGAAGGGGTTAACTAACATACCTATCTTTTCTTCTTTTTTGGCCAGATTGATTTTGTAGCGCATGACGACATCCCCTACACAACGGGCAGTGACACAGAAGCGGATGTCTATACACACATAAAGGCTCGGGGAATGTTTGTGTCGACGGAGCGCACCGAGGGCGTGTCCACCAGTGACGTGGTGTCTCGCATTGTGAAGGATTACGATGTCTACGTGAGGAGAAACCTTGCCCGGGGTTACAGCGCCAAGGATTTGAACGTGTCTTACATCAACGTAAGCATACACCCATTCACTCACCCATTACCCATCACCCCACACCCATTACCCATCACCCCACACCCATTCACTCACCCATTACCCATCACCCCACACCCATCCAGAATTAGGTTAAGATAAGAACAAGAGAATATACGTAATATAAAAGACATAACCAACAGCAGAGGAATGGATACATGTGAGGCAATCAGCATTAAAGAACAGTCACAGATTTCCTCTCACTAACTATACTGGTTTTTTTTTTAACGAGGTGAAAAATCTTGACCCCTTGCTGCTTACTGACTGATATTTGATGCCATGAGAATACTGAAGGGAATACAGTACTATGTTTCTTCTTAATTTCAGTTGTATTTTATCATCATAGTTACTATATTATCAGGTAAACAGGCATAATTTTAATCATGAGACCTTAAGATAGATTGGAATTTTTGCCTCGTTAAAAAAAATAGACTATATAGTTAAGTTTAGTTTGCATCATTTACAAGAACTGGGATAGAAGGAATATAAATGGATTCCACTATAGCACTGATATATGTGCATTTAACTAGTTTTAGCATACAGGGCCTGAGCTATACTTGCTTGGTCCTGTCCTCTGTATCCATGGAGGTAGTATGGGTGGAGACGCCCTGAGCCGCGCGGTCTGTGTTGTCTGGTGAAGCCACCGCTCTCCCCCGTCCGCCATACTGCTGTGGGCAATGTCATAACTGGGTGACTGAGATACCCACTCTTTCTTTTCACTTTTTACACTGTTTGCACTTAGAATGGACCGACGTTACTCCCAGGAATCTCAAAATACTTCCATGGGATGATTTATCTCTTGGCAGTAGAGTTGTGGGCTCCCGTAACCCACAGCAATATGGCCGACTTGGCTTCAACCAGAGAGCTTCCTCGAGAGGTGTCACTCAGGCCGCGCCATTTTGATTTCATGGACGGCAGCGATCCTAGCGGACGGGGGGGACGCATGTCAAAATATAATTACTGTGTTACGGTGTTGTGCCTTTTCAATACCCTCAAGACACAAATATATGTGGATGATGGGTGGGGTGTGATGGGTGGGGGGTGATGGTTGGGGTGTGATGGGTGATGGGTGGGGTGTGATGGATGATGGGTAATGGGTGGGGTGTGATGGGTAATGGGTGGGGGGTAATGGGTGAAAGGTGGGAGGTAATGGGTGGAAGGTGGAGGTATAGGTGATGGGTAATGGGTGATAGGGGGGGGGTGATGGGTAATGGGTGAAAGGTGGGAGGTAATGGGTGGCGGGTGATGGGTAATGGGTGGGGTGTGATGGGTGATAGGTGGGGGGTGATGGGTGGGGGTGATGAGTAATGGAAGGGGTGTGATGGGTGATGGGTAATGGGTTTACAAATCTTAACAGGCACAACGATGGTAAGTGAGTGAATGGGTGATGGGTGAGTTACGGTGTTGTGCCTTTTCAATACCCTCAAGACACAAATATATGTGGATGATGGGTGGTGATGGTTGGGGTGTGGGTGGGGGAAGATGGGTAACGTGTGTGGGGTAATGGGTAATGGGTGAGTGGAGGAATTCCCTCCCTTCTTTGATTCCTTCTTTCTTTCCTCGTCAGTTTCTCCTCTGACTATCTTCCTTACTCCTTATTCCTCCTTTCCTTCCCTCTCTCCCACCTTCCATTATCACCCCATCATCACCAAAAGGAGATGAGATTCCCCCTCTTTCTGCACGGGCGACTGTCAGAGCCCCCCCGTCCGCTAGGATCGCTGCCGTCCATGAAATCAAAATGGCGCGCTATGTTAAATCACCCGAGTGACACCTCTCGGGGAAGCTCTCTGCTTCAACCCGCGCGGCTCAGGGCGTCTCCACCCATACTACCTCCATGTCTGTATCTATTCCTTCAGTTTTCTTTGAATTAATGCACACTCCTTGCCATCCTTCTTGCTAGTGGTTAGACCTTGTTACGGATAAAAGTTTTAACTATTCTTGTTTCCATTTCTACAGGAAAAGAAATATCGCCTCCAAAATAAAATTGATAACCTCAAGAAGAAAGGCAAGGAGATGTTTGAAGACATTGAGGGCAAGCGAACAGACCTCATCATGAAGTGGGAGGAGAAAAGCCGAGAGTTCATCGATGCCTTCCTGATGCTGTTTGGGCGGGACGGGCGCCTCACTCAGTACCTCACCGAGAAGAAGGATTCTGTCATGATGGCTCTGTCACCGCCATCCTCACCCAAGCCCGGCAGTCAGTCTTCGGAAGATTGTAACAGGTGAGTTGAGAATGAATATGTATGAAGTCCTGACCCCTTTGCTGCTTACTGACTGATATTTGATGCCAGGAGAATGCTGAAGAAGGGAATACTACACTTCTTCTTAATTTCAGCTGTATTTTATCATAGTTAACCATAGTATCAGGTAAACATAGGCATCATTTTAACCAGAAGGGTATACTATGCTTCTTCTTAATTTCAGCTGTATTTTCATCATAGTTAACCATAGTATCAGGTAAACATAGGCACAATTTTATCCATATTTTAACCATATTATCAGGTAATTTATATACAGTAAAACCTCTCGTATTCGGACCCTCATTATTCGGACTCTGACATTATTCGGACCTCTTTTTTTTTCTTTTTTTTTAGGGGTCGAAATTTCCTAGTTTCATTTTCTTTTCTTTTTCTAAGGGGTTGAAATTTCCTAGCTAAATATTCACCTATAATTTTTTTTTTTTTTTTTTTTTTTTTTTTTCCCCATATCCCCCCATATATAATCCCCCCATTATTCGGATCCTTGCATTACTCGGACCACTCCTTGGCCCAATTAGTCCGAATATGAGAGGTTTATCCATTATCTTTTGTATTGCTGTTAATGTTTCATGTTTACTGTATTTGTATATTATTAAAGTAAGACAGTAGCAAATACACCCAAGGGCTACTGCTGCTCTTCAGTTCAGACCTACAGTGGTCCCTCACATTTGGGGATTTAATCAGTCTTGCCAAACCAGCGCCAAAAGTGAATTTCGCCAAACGCAAATAGTACTTTCAATGGGAAAATTATCCATTAGTCTTTGACGAGGTACGTGTTCACCCTTTTGACCTCCGTTTTCGTACTTTAACTGCTTAAAAGCAAAGACAGTATACATGAAACATTAACAGCCATACAAAAGATAATGGATAACAAATATTATTTACCATGAATTATTTAGAATTTAAAGTTAGGCCTGGTGAGACGAGTGAGTGTGGAGGTTGTGTAGGCGGTGGTGGTTGTGGCTGTGTGTTTACCTTTCCTCCACTCGTTTCTCCGCTTTTTTGCCCTTGTTCTTATCGTCACCTGGCTTCCTCGAACCACTTATCGCCAATACTGTGTTTCGCCAAACTGAGATTCACCAAACGCGAGGGACCACTGTAGGGACCTAACAAGCCGAGATACTACAATGCCAGGCAAAATTAAGGCACTGAAAATAGCCGAACATCATATGAATTACAGAAGTATCCCCTGTGGTGGGTGCTTCAGCCGAAGAAAAAGTACCCTGGAATGTTTGTTTCAACCCATTTTTTACTCTATTTTTCAGCCCTCCTGCTAAGACTTCCAGATTTGATTTCTCCGGCCGTGCTGGCGCCTCACTAGTCGACGATGATTACTCTGATGACGACGAGGACGAAGAACCTGAAAGCCACTGAAAGACTGCTATTTCTTCCTGACCCTTGTCCACCCTTCCCAGACCTATAAGTAGCCAGTCATTCTGTAATTCCACATTGAAGTGTATTTTGATGTGGACAGATGCCATATCTCTTCAGGGCATTTTATATTTCAGTTGTATGAGATGTGATTTTCAGCCTTACAGAGGGGTTGATGGGTCACCTTTTACCCCGTCTGTTGCAGTTAACCTAGTGACTATCAAGTGTTCATATTCTATAGACTAGTTCTTCAGGTATTTATGCCCTATTACTTTCATACAGTTTAGTTAGAGTGGAATATTTCATACAGCAGTTTGGTAGCATGTACAGGCTCAGATGTACACACACATACACATGGCTAAGTGGTAATGTTTTAGCCTACTGCTCTGTATCCCAAGGTTCGTGCCCTGCTCAAGGCTGCTCCAGTGGAGTTTTTACTGGACAAGTGAGCAATTACTGTCCCTATTGAGTCGGGTGTGTGTGGTGCCTCATGTCCCAGCCTTACCCATAGGTCGGTCACTGCAAGGTCTAAGCCTTGGGGGGAAGGTAACAGCTGGCGATCGTGAGTCCAGCGCGTGATCAAGACCGACACACACACACACACACACACACACACACACACACACACACACACACACACACACACACACACACAACTGGAGCCTGTGTTGGAAAAAATACAGTGTGTGACAAAAAGAAATGTCAGACTAAAAAAGGGCGGGATGAGAAAATAAAACGATCACTCGAAACTACAGAAAGAAAGAGAGAATCCCAAAATTCAGGGAAGTAAACCATGTCAGACACACAAACACTCGATCAATTTGAAGGAGTGGAAAAAGCTTAGATGTGCCAATCTATAATACAGATGGAAATTAAGAAAATACACTTGATCACAAACCCGTGCCGTTGAGCAGCAGTCTGTAGTATAAAGGTAAATTGGATTCAGAAAGGGATGGTCATATGAGGTGCTTATTTCAGAAAGTCGATAAGCGCCATCAATAAAAAACTAAGAAAAATGTTCAAAATGTCATATCTTTTGAACATTGAAACATTTTGAAGCCAGCCATTTTCTTAGTTTTTTATTGATGGCGCTTATCGACTTTCTGAAATAAGCGCCTCATATGTCACCCATTTATTGAGCTTCCATTTAAGAGTGATTGATGGATAGGACACAAACGAGGGATGGATAGGCTGAAGGCTTATAGTGCTCCCTTGCTAGACGTTACTTCCCTCATACCATCGATCCTCTTTAGTACCTTTCGCTCTTACAATAGTTCACGCTCGCATTAACAATCGCACGAGTGATTGGTCAAGCACGAGTCTTACAATTCCATGATTTACGGTGGTTCACGCTTGCGTCTAAGACTGTGCCAACAAGTGGGTGAGTGACAGTCTCGGTATATTTTGACCTAAACACCGTAATGCATTTAGTTAACTCGGTATATTTTGACCTAAACACTGTAATGCATTTAGTTAACTCGGTATATTTTGACCTAAACACCATAATGCATTTAGTTAACACGGTATATTTTGACCTAAACACCGTAATGCATTTAGTTAACTCGGTATATTTTGACCTAAACACCATAATGCATTTAGTTAACACGGTATATTTTGACCTAAACACCGTAATGCATTTAGTTAACTCGGTATATTTTGACCTAAACACCGTAATGCATTTAGTTAACTCGGTATATTTTGACCTAAACACCATAATGCATTTAGTTAACACGGTATATTTTGACCTAAACACCATAATGCATTTAGTTAACTCGGTATATTTTGACCTAAACACCATAATGCATTTAGTTAACTCGGTATATTTTGACCTAAACACCATAATGCATTTAGTTAACTCGGTATATTTTGACCTAAACACCATAATGCATTTAGTTAACACGGTATATTTTGACCTAAACACCGTAATGCATTTAGTTAACAAAGAATGTAATAATATTAACACTAATGATAATGATTATGAGTGAAAGTTTCTGGTGGCAAGACAAGTGAAATTTTTTATATATTTATCTATTTATTTATTATTTTATGCAAATGTACATGTAATAATTATTAATTTATGTGTTTCTATTAGCTTAGGCAATGATTTCACCACCATGATGTAAACAAAGAAGTCTAGGAATGCATCTCTATACAATGATTCGCTATACTGGGTTTTCAGGAATGTAATCAGTTCATATAGCGAGGGAGCACTGTATATATATTTATTTATATATTTATTTATTTTTCTTATCCCTTGCGCCAGTTTATCACCATTTGTGGCATGGCATTACCATTTCTAGTCTTTAACAGCACAGGTACACAAAGGAAAAAAGGGAAAGAAATAACACTAAGAAGAATTACAGTTTTCCCCATACAAAAATAGGCATTTGGATTGAATCAGAAGAGTGGGTGACAGTGGCGAGGGGTGTGCATCAATATAAGCCTTACTGGTCAGGTGACTTGTATATGCAGTGTGCTCACGATGGTACGAGTAGACATGTTCCACGGAGCCTACTCTTATATTGAATTCTCATATAACGAAGATATTAATACATGGGCTGAATAGGGATACATTCCTTGAGCGCCAACAAGCTTGATTCACGACCTTGAGTGTTGTTGCTTTTAAGTAGGGATAGGCATACGTATAAACAACATTTGAGAGAAAATTGTTTGTAGTAATTTAAAAGCTACATAAGAATAATGGAAAAACAACGATGAAAAATCTACGTACAGTTTGTCACTCAACCTTATTCACTACTTTCTAACATGGATAGGCGGACATATGAATAACATTAGAAAGATAATTATAATACTTTGTCAAATAATTAAATAGATACAGGGATACCAAATGAATGGGAGATAAATGGGGAGGTATATAAAATTTGTATCATGTTAGAGAATATGTTCTTGCAGAGGAGAGTGCAAATTTGTGAATCATTTTGAATTTTCATATCGAATGTTCGTATAACTCTCGAGTCTACTGTACATACAAAACTCGTGTGGAGGTCGGGTGACTTACACATACATGATTTAATATATAAACGGTGTAGACAAGACAGTCATGTGACTTTAGGAGGTTTCACTTGCGTGGAAAAATTAGTGAATAGCGGAAATTGGTGATCAAAATTGCAAAACTGGATGGTCTCGGGAGTAAAAATTGTCTCTACTCTACCACTCCTTCCTCCCTTTCCCTACCACACCACCTCCCACTACCACTCACTGACACCCTACCACAGCACCTCCCACTACCACTCACTGACAGCCTACCACACCACCTCCCACTACCACTCACTGACACCCTACCACACCACCTCCCACTACCACTCACTGACACCCTACCACACCACCTCCCACTACCACTCACTGACAGCCTACCACACTACCACTCACTGACACCCTACCACACCACCACCCACTACCACTCACTGACAGCCTACCACACCACCTCCCACTACCACTCACTGACACCCTACCACACCACTCACTGACAGCCTACCACACCACCTCCCACTACCACTCACTGACACCCTACCACACCACCTCCCACTACCACTCACTGACACCCTACCACACCACCTCCCACTACCACTCACTGACACCCTACCACACCACCTCCCACTACCACTCACTGACACCCTACCACACCACCACCCACCACTACTCTCATCAGCCTACCTCCTCACTTCTATGCACCTACCTATGCACCTATTCACCTACAACAATTTAGTTTATTTCACTCTGACTCTCCAAAACTGCCCCATCTGAGTGCACACAAACCCGCACAACTACCCGACCACTAAAGGCTACAGAAAATGGATAACTCTAACTATGGAGACAGGACCGCACGTGTATATCTCAGGCCTTGTATGCTACTAGGTAAATACACACACACAGCCACATTTTCTGGTGATACCAAATATAGAATATACTTCTTTTAAGTCTATGTAGGTTTTATGTAATTTTAACTTTGTACATGAATGTAAATATTTCCTTTTTTCTCACACACTGACCAGGTAGAATTGTTTAGAACTATTTTGTTAAACACCTATGCCTTGTGTAGGCCTTTTTTATGATGCGTAGGCTAAAAATGATAGATATATTTTAATGGTCTGTTAGTCATATTAGGCCAGAGACATGATTTTTCTTGATGTATGTATTGTTCCCTACTTGTAAGTGGGATGGATGGGCAATCAAGATGAAAATATAAATATATATATTGCAAGTGTCTCATGAATGTATGATTTCTCCAAAGGTTTATCATTTCCGGGATATAAATGACACCTATTTGCGGGGAAAGCATTGATGTTGAACGTAAGTCCCTGCAGCAAAGTTTGTCCCGGGGTGGTTGCAAAGGCTACCAGCGCTACTTGTGTGATATTCAAGGGTGGTCAGGATAAGTACAGCAAGATACCTTTCTAACTTAGTACTGCTGGAGATCCTGTGGACATGGGAGGTGCAATCAAAGGAGGGGGTCGGTGGGAGGGAGGGTGAAAAAGCAATTGCATTCTTCAGGATTGAAAAGAGGCCCGGTCAGAATATCTAGAATGACCCGGGGTTTCCTTAGACCTCGGGTGTGGGCCTATCAATGACCCGAGTCAGAAGGGGAGGTGTGGTAACGTATGACGTTCATTAACAGGGGTCAGATAACTTACCATACAAAAAAGTCAGCTCCCCTCCTGGGCCGAAGATCACAGCTGAGGCGCAGACACTGGTCGGAGCCTTTCTCTTTCTGATCCTCCAGCTTTGCTATTTTAGATCCAAACTGGATTGCCTTCTTGGGGAGGCTGGCTGCCTTGGTGAGGCCGAGGGTGGCGGCCGCCACACGCAGCACCAGCTTCTCCCCCGTGCCTCGGCCCAGCAGCATGTTGGCCTTCAGCCACACCGGCAAGGTGTTGAGGGTGGACACCACGTCCTCATCCAAGTACGGGAATCTGTAAGGAAGCCATAAAACTGTACTGAACTCAATCACTGTTCCATTATGAAAAAGTCCTTAAACATTGAAATGACGACTCCAGCAAGCTCAGAGGAGAAAGCTTCACACAAAGACAGGAAGCAGTATGCAAGACAGCCACAACCCACAACCAGCAGGCATTCCACAACCCATTTCGTGGCATTCCAGCCAATTCACAATGACATGATACTTCCAGATATTCCTTAAAAACCACAAGTTAGACAAAACTTACTACATACTACAGTACCCACCTGAGTTTCACGCTATGCGAGTTTCGTGATCCTCGAGTTTAGCACAGAGTCCTAAATTCTTACCATCCCGACTTTCGCACATTATATCCCCGAGTTTCGCGCTGCTTCGTACAATTTTTTTTTTTTTTTTTTTTTTTTTTTTGGTGGTGTGTGTGTGTGTGTGCCTACAGCGCCGTTAGGCCGTGAGCTCCAGGGGTGGGATGGTAGGCCCTGGAGGTTCACTTGAGGGCTGTGATGGTTAGCCCTCGCCCATGGTGACGCAGACATAATTCCTATAGTGACGCCTGTGATTAGAGGCTCATGCCACCCCGTGTGTCCTCTGATGCCCTCGCAATCGAAGGTAGAGTTAATGGGCAGTGTGTGGGTGTTCTTAGGCTACTCGACGGTGCAGAGAAAGATTTTAAGTGGATTTTACAGTCCTCATCCAGGATAATTAAATAAGATAGGCAACACCTCAAAATATGTAGCACCTTTAAACCTTACACACCCGCCGTTCCTTACTTATTTACCACAAGATACTCCTTTATAAGTTATTAACCATGACGTGTGTGGTACTGTGGTTTCTGGAGGTACTGGAGGAGACAGGAGAGAAGAGAGGAAGGCATTGTGACAGTGTTATTGCCGTATAACACTGTCACACAACCATCAGCTGACGCCCTCACTCACTCAGACCAAAACAAATGAAAATGTTTTAGTATCCCAGGTGAAATAGACAAGGGAAGAGTTGACAAATCTGTTAACAAAGGAGACGAAGTTTGAAGAGAACTTATGAAGCGATACTAAGCGTCAAAGGTCACAAGAAGAAGACGAATCGAGAGACAGATATGGAAGTTTTTAACAAGATAATCCCTTCACCTGCCTTGTCATACATAAAAGCACACTAACATAGACATAAAACGTGTACAGAGCTAGATCACTCAATGCCTTGTTCTTACTAACTAATCACTACACTAATGCTTTCCTCCCTTCTCTACGGTACCTCCAATGCCTTTCTCTCTTCTCTCCTGTCTCCTCCAGTACCTCCAGCAACCACAGTACTACACACGTCCTTGTTAATCACTTACAAAGGAGTATTTTGAGGTAAATAAGTAAGGATCGGCGGGGGTGTGAGGTCAGGTGCTACTTATTTTGAGGTGTTACTTATTTTATGCAACACCGGTTCAAAGGCCTGGCCTATGAAGAATAAGCCACCTGTAATATCAAGATCAAGATCAAGTTTTGTTCGTAGGACGTAGGCCACCTGTAACGTCAAGATCAAGGACAGAAATGTGTGTGGGAAAACGCCGGACTAAAGGCTTCACCGACAGCATCCGCTGGGTGACTCCCAACTCAAGCTGAAGCTCAAGCTCAAGCTCCTCTCCTCTACGTAGTGTTGGCCGAAGCCACCACCCCAGGAGGCAGGTCACAAACCCTTGGCTAACACCCGGTACCCATTCACTGCTGGGTGGACAGGGGCTTGGGCATTTTCAGGATATTTTTTGGGGGAAAAAGTGAGTCTTATAAGCTGTAAAATACGGTAGGTACACCTCGCACCGGACTAAATAAGCATTTTTACAGTGTTTTCAATACCCGAGATTCGCGATCCGCGAGTTTCGCGCTATGCCTTGGGAAGAAAGCAAGCGCGAAACTCGGGAGGGTACTGTAGAGATAAAAATATGATAAGCATTGCTAGATTAATCATTACTTCAATAGTAATAATAAGAAAGTAGCTTGACTAAGATCACGTGAGTACTGTTAGAAACTTTGCGCTCAGAAATTATCTATTGTTGTCCTAACCTGGGAGCTCTGCCATGGTGAGCCAGGATGCGGTTGTCCCGGCCTAAGTTTCTGGTGTGAATGCGCGCCACTTCCATCTCGATCTCCTGCAGCAGCGCCGACCAGCCGCCCGCCTTGTAGCGTCCTCGGTGGCGCGAGTAGCCCCCCAGCTGCTCGTCTGCTCCCTGCCCACACAGCAACACCTGAAGGGGGAAATAGTCATCAAGCAGGCGACTTCACTCTTATGTCAAACTTTTCAGATTTCACTACTGAGTAATTTAAAAAAAACTGGTGCACAAAATAGGGTGGTAAATGATTGGAATAAACTCAGTCGTCAGGTAGTCAGTGTGGAGTCAATAGGGAGCTTTAAAATGAGGTTGGATAAATTCTTGGATGGGGATGAAAGGTGGATGTAGGTAGTGTTGAGTAACAGGAACTACCATAGTGTAGGTCTCGCGGCCTCTTGTAGCTTCCTTATGTTCTTATGTCCTAATTATGTATTGTACAAATTAAATTTAAATCAAATCAGTTTAAAACTTGGAAAATTAACAAATCTCCTATCGTTGGATTCTCACGTAGGATGCTCATATAACGCCATCATTCAGTAAATCAAACCGGCACAATTATGTAAGTGCTTGTGAAGTAAGGTAGGCAAAGATGGGGCATACGCTATGCTGTGCGTGGCCTCGGTGCTCATCTGTGTCATTAGCACTTTGAGCCTGTGATGGGTGAGGACCCGTTACCCCGGGACACAGGGCTAGTGTGACATCCGGGTTACCACAGTTACCTTCCCCAGGTTTCTCCAGGTACCCATTTATCAACTCCGAAAGGGAGGAAGAACAGCTGGGTTGGCTGGTCGCCGACTTGCCCTGGCCCGGATTCGTAGCCAGGCACGCTAGCCACTACACCACGGAGAACATAAGAAAATAAGGAAGCTACAAGAGGCCGTGAGACCTACACGAGGTAGTTCCTGTAAAGTAGTTCCGGAGGCGACGTGAAAGCATTCAGAAAATGACTTACTCTGGAAGGTGAAACATAGGGATGACCTTTAGCTGACCCCTGACCCCGTCCTGCAAACCACAGGGCACAGCCAATACTGTCATCCAGGACGGAGGTGAGGGGAGCCACGAGGTGACGGATGACTCTTTCTCTCTCTAAGGACAACTCATCACCCGTCACGTCAATCTGAAAAGGATGATTGATTGATTTAACCCAGTGGTTCCCAACCTTTGTTCTGTCGTTTCCCCCTTCAACCAGTTCAACCATCCGGATTTCCCCCTTCATGTGAAAAAAAGTAGCCAAAACACAAAATTTACTTGCTATTAAGGAATCATTTGCACAATGCACAATCATTAAGCACAATTATATAGACACTATCCTCTATATCTATATATACTTGAAGAAAAGTCAATAGCCGTACTCTAAGACATTTTTTTTCTGTCGACTAAATGCTAGTAATTTAGATGTCCCTCAGGATAAATTTCCCCCTTAGAATCCTGAAATTTCCCCCAGGTTGGGAAATACTGATTTTAACCCCTTGAGACCCAGAACGTAATTTCCATTGTAATTTGGGTACCATTAGACAATTTTTAGTGAATATCAGCAATATTTTATAGATATGACCTGTTTAGTATCCTTGTCGACTAATTAATTTGGTATATTCAGTTACTTTATTTTTTTTATAGCAAAGGAAAGATCTGGGCGTGAAGGGATAATGCCAAAAAAGGGGGAAATGTGCCAGACATCCGAGGTCATATGGGACTATGGAAAAGCATAAAAATGGGGAGGGGTTAGAGAGAAAGAGTGAAACGGTGAGGGAAGGGAAAGGAACGGAATGTTACAGCAGGATGGTTAGATCAAATGAAGGATGTGTATTTGTTGGAGGAAGGAGATTAAAGGAGATTAAACTATTAGTCAAGGAGAATGTTATATGTACTGATGATCCCCGTGAGACACTGAAAGCTGTGGATTTGTTGGTGTAGGCATCAGTAGTGGAAAGTATAAAATAAAACAATATAGTCACCTCCACAAAATTCCAGTCTCGGTGAGGTCTGAGTTGTTGTAATTGTTGCCAACACTCTCTGCCAGCAATTCTATCCGGGACCTCAAAGTTCATCGCTGGAGTATTGTCAGGCTTGTGTTTGGCCTTAGATTTACCCCCTGCATTACCACTAAAACACACTCTATTGGGGAAGGCAACATTGAGCAAGTCGATACTCTCCTCCGTGGGAAGACAGGAGTCAAGGAGGAGAGCCAACACAGCAGAGTCCAGTCCTCCAGAGAACAACACAGCAATCCTGGGATGACGGCAGTGGCTTGGCGAGCCAGTACATTGTTGACAGCAGGGCGGGCACTTGTCAACCCTCCGCTGCACGGCTTGAGTTAGAACGTTCAGGAGCTGTTCAATGCTGTCTCCCAGGACACCACAGAAGGCTTGAAGGTTGTGGTGCTCTAGAGTGTTTGGTAGACTCCCCAGTTGCTCCAAGATGGCAGTGGAGGGCAGGGTCATATTGAGGGAGTGCTCCAGGCAGGATCCCAGCCTCACATGCCTCTCCACCTCGACTACCGGGTGGAGTAAAGACATACTCTGCTCTGATAAATGCACCCATGGCAGCAGATTTACCTTGAATCCCTCATCGAGACTTACAGAAGAAAAATCAATGGAGTAGAGGCCATAAGCCGGTACTTCCTGCATTGCGGCGCACTGCTGCCACACTGAGGTGAGGTGGAGGTAGGGGTGCTGCGGCGAGGGCAGCCGCCACAACAAGCTGTGGCGACCGAAGACATCCCTACCAAAGTACAGTTTGTTTGTGGGGCGGTGGAAGAAAATCAAGGCCCAGGGACCCTTAATGCCTCCCAGGAAGGACAGGATTTCCTCGGTCTGCCCCGATGCCAGCTGTTCCGCCACATACTGAGTGTCGCTCTTGTCACTTGGAACCTGCAAAAAAAAAATACACCATTTCAACATCTACGTTTTTTTTTGGCATTAAATCAATCAATCAATCAACATCTACAGTGAAGCATGAATGTGGATTCTTGATTTTATCACAACATTCAGACAGTTGACAAGAAAGAGGTGGCAAGAAAATGTGGATTGAAGGAGCTGAGTACAGTGCTGAGAGTGAGGCGATTGAGGTGGTTTGGGCACGTGAAGAGGAGAGAAGGTGGTGAGGCATTGGGGAGAGCTGTTAGAGTGGTAGTGCACATCTACCCAGCAGGCCAAGGAAGATATGGAGGCAGTGTGTTGAAGAGGATCTGGCAGCATTGGCCATTGAAGAAGTTGAGGTAACGGATAGAGATAGTTGGAAGTGTATCATCGGCCGTCTTACCTCATGAAATATTACGGGAAAAACTGACGTTAAACAGAAAGGAGAAGATTCAGACAGTTTACCTCGTGGCCTGCCAAGATGTCTCCATTCCAGAGCAGGGCACTGCCGCGGGAGTCGAGGAGGGGTTGTGGGGTGGGCTGCGGCCCTTGCAGCCACAACACATGTCCCTCAAACACACCACTGATCTGCCATAGGATGAATTTGAAAATAGAAAAAATATTGAAAAATGTCGGCTTATTCACAGAACAGTACCGATGCACACTTGGCAGTGAACATAAAAGCATAAGAAAATAAGGAAGCTACAAGAGGCCGTGAGACTACACGAGGTAGTTTCTGTTACTTAACACTACCTACATCCACCTTTCATCTCCATCCATGAATTTATCCAGATTCCTTTTAAAGACCCCATGGACTCCGCATTGACCACCTGACGACTGAGTCCATTCCAATCATTCACCACCCTATTTGTGAACCAGTTTTTCCCAATTTCCTTTTTAAATCTACGCTTTTCCAGCTTGAATCCGTTACTTCTTGTTCTACCCTGGTTAATAGCCGTAAGAACTTTTCCTACCTCTCCTTTATTATACAGGAGAACCTCGTTTATCCGGCACCCTCGGGGGGGAGCGCATGCCGGATAACTCATTTTGCCGTTGTTTTGAGAGTTACTCTTATGGAATCCCCCAAAATCCCTTTTTTTTTTTTTTTTTTTTTTTTTTTTTTTCCCATCACAAGGAACTGGCCAAGGGCACAACAAATATGGGTAACACAAAGGCCGCTTAGTTGCCAGTCCCTATAAAGAAGACAGTTAGAGAATAAAATAAAAAAGTGGGGTGAGCCAATTTAGTTCGGGAGGTGTCTTGTTACTCTTCTTTTGAAAAGATGTAAGTCATAGGAAAGTGGAAAAACAGAAACAGGAAGAGAGTTCCAGAGTTTATCAGTGGGAAAAAAAAAAAAAAAAAAAAAAAGCCTGGGTCGATTAGTGCCGTTGTTTTGAGGCTGCCGTTGTTTTAAATGCCGGTTAAACGAGGTTCTCCTATCCCTTTATCCAAAAACACTTTCTTGGCGCTCACCTTCTCAGTAACCGCGATGACATCCTTCATGTGAACATCCGGGCCACGGCAACTCAGCAATTTGCAGCTCAGTCCTTCCTGTAACAATAAGGGTCGTAAACCTTTTTTTTTTGCCTTGAGTGCAGGTAAATCATATACGCTTCTAAGTAAATAAAACTTCTGAAGGGGCTAATGTGTTTCTTGGGGGGCTCGTGGCTATGGGACTGCTTCCTTAATACCTTTAACCCCTTGAGGCCCAGAATGTAATTTTCATTGTAATTTGGCTACCATTAGACAATTTTTAGTGAATATAAGCAATATTTTATAGATATGACCTGTTTAGTATCCTAGTTGACTAACTAATTTGGTATATTCCGTTACTTTTCGTAATTTTATGGCTGGAGAACATACTTTTTTTTTTATAGCAAAGGAAAGATCTGGGCGTGAAGGAGTTAAAGATCAAATTAATATTGATAAAGAATGATTTTGTTTTTGTCAACATACAGTACGAGAAACCCATTTTTCAAGCATATTTTGAGTTACAATTTGAGGAAATAACCCTTCAAAAAAATTCAGATTTACCTTTCATGGTGTTCAGAAATAACAAGAATTTCCAACATTAATTAACCCCTTGAGATCCAGAACGTAATTTCCATTGTAATTGGGTGTCATCAGACGGTTTTTAGTGAATATAAGCAATATTTTATAGATATGACCTGTTTAATATCCTTGTCCACTAACTAATTTGTTATATTCTGTTAGTTTTCGTAATTGTATGGCTAACAACAGACAATTTTATATAACAAAGGAAAGATCTGGGCGTGAAAGGGTTAACATGACTATAATAGGAGTGTGGTACAAACTGACCTGTTGATCGGGGTGCAGAGCAGAGGGTTCCCAGCCACACATAAAGCAGATGCCGCACATGATGGACAATTGATTGATTTAATGCCAAAAGAAGGGAAATGTGCCAGACATCAGAGGTCATATGGCACTATGGCAAACATGCTGGACAAAGACTGTCACTTGATGCCTGAAAAGATTGAAAACTCGAGATAAGTACCAAGTAGTACATGCATTAGATGGTTAGAAGATCATACATGGTGTTATGAGACTGTGTAGTGTTGGGAGAATCGTACATGTCATTAGAACATATCAGAACATAAGAAAATAAGGAAGCTACAAAAGGCCGTGAGACCTACACGAGGTAGTTCCTGTTACTTAACATTACCTACATCCACCTCTCTTCCCCATCCATGAATTTATCCAGACTCCGTTTAAAGACCCCAATAGACTCCGTTTAAAGACCCCAATACTCCTTTTAAAGACCCCAATAGACTCCGGTTAAAGACCCCAATAGACTCCGAAAAATGAAATTGCACGTGAGGTAAGAAAGAGATTTCAACTTTATGTACCGTACTTTTGGGCATCTAAGACATTTTTTATTCTTAATACTCACGTTATCTGTATAATTTCTGCTTCAGCATGTAGTGGGGATCCTATTCACTTCCTGAAACCAAAAATAAAACACTTATTTTCATATATTAATGGCTGGGTTAGGTATTTATCCAAATTCGCTCGCACCTTCAGTTCCAAGGCAAGTAGTGACTAGAACAAGACTTCAAGGTAACAACTGGCATGGTGGCAGCTGTCCAATGCTGCCAACATAATGGCGCTACAGACCAGAATGATGAAACAAATGTTCTCGCATCTACCTCAACTAACATCTTCATGTCTTACTAAAGGTAAATCATATTTATTTGCTTGATTAGGTATACAGCTAAGTATTAATTATCCGACCTTGAGGGGACCGAAGGTAGGTCGGATGATTGGAATAGTCGGATGTTCGGATGTACATAATTTAATAAATATAATGGCTTCGTCCAGCAAAGCCAACTTAGGCTTGCTCAGAGTTTTCCGTTGTGTTAAAAACTTGTTAGTTTCTGTACCAGCATAAAACTTAAACAAGTTATCTTTGGACTTTAAAATGTCCACCACAGTCATCTTGCCGATGTTAAATTCCGACATATATCTTGTCTAGGAACACCTTGTTCTACTTTCCTTATAATATTCACTTTCTGTTCAATGTTCAACACAACACGCTTACGTTTAGCACTTGTAGACGACATTATTCACTGTAGAAAGTAAAATAAATGGCCAAAACAAGACACAATGTGGTGGTGAAGCACAACGGTGGTGAAAACACAACGGTGGTGAAAACACCCGCCAACGCCACGCCGCTACCAGCGCTGCGAGCGGGTAGTGAGAAAAACACGAACTACCTGCTTCCCGCCCGCCGCCGAATTCAAACGTCTGACCGAGGGTCGGTTGTCTGGAATTGTTTAATAATTTATCCGACTTGGGACATAGAAGAAAAAAGTCGGTTGTTTGGACAAGTCGGATGTTGGGAATTTGGCTGTAGCTATTTTGTGTTGTGGTGCATAGCCGTTACTTTTATGTTAGTTACCCCACACAAAGAACCCTCCGGAGATTTATTCCAGGAGTGTTTCGACGGGCAAGCACCGCCTCTGCACCGCCCCGGCCACCCCCACAAGAAAAATATGGGCTAGGGGGCCCTACCACTCGATTTAGAGTGCAGGATTCCCGAGGGCTTTGCCCCGCACTCATCATAGGCAGACCCCTCCCCTGCGTCAGCATTGGAGGGGTCTGAGTGGTCGGGCCCCACAGCAAAACCGGGTCGGGGGCGCAGTTACCACGCCCCCGGCCTCTTACTTCTTATTGTGTTGGTGGCTTAAGTTTAGTTTTTACAGGGAGGGGGTGCAAGCCCGTCCCCAACCAATCTATGTCAGGGATTGGCCTCACTGCTCACCGTGGCCAGGGACGCAGAACCCCCTGTAGGGATTAACCCCAGGCTGCCCACTATTTCACCCATAGCTGGGGCTGGATGGTCATTGACTCAATAGTGAGTTCATCTGCCCTTAAAGATGGTCTTATTTTTAGTCCATCTGGGTGTCCAGCACACCCTTCTCACTGGTAGAACCAGTGGGGTAGCCGGTTTAGTCGCCGACGATCCGACCATGCGGCTGGTTGTACTGGGTTACATATTACCAGTAGCAGGGCACAGCCCTGACCAGACACCAGCTCACCCCCCTCCATCATATGAATTTGGGCATATCTCTCTCTCTCTCTCTCTCTCTCATTTTCTATATATATATATATATATATATATAAGAGAGAGAGAGAGAGAGGAGAAGAGAGAGAGAGAGAGAGAGGAAGGAGAGAGAGAGAGAGAGAGAGAGAGAGAGAGAGACTTGCTTACAAATGTCTCTCCCAAGGCTGTATCTTGGCCTATCCTTGGTCTCTCCCATGTCGCCTCTCAAGCTGTGGGAAACACTTTGAAGTGGCACTGCAAACACTATATATAAAAATTATTGCACAGAATCAGAATAAAAAAAAGTTATTTGAACCATGGACGGCAAATGTTTCTCATTGACGTGATCCAACTTAACTTGATGTACTAGACTCGCTATGGACCGTCGGGACACTATTTACAAAGAACTTGAGGTAGCAAAGTGACATAGATGAGAAAAATTCTAGACCCCATCGATCAGGAGGGTCTGTCAGCTTGTCTCTCTCCTGTGGCCATCTGCCTAACACTGCCGCGTCACGGTGAAGGGTGGAGGAACTACACTCCCTGTGACGTGGCTTTCACCAGGATGAATAAAACAATGCAGTAACCAAATATAATACTTTATATACTAAACATTTGGCCACATATGAACAGATCTTTCCTTCGATGTTGCTGAGAACGTTTAGACTTGGCACTTTGGGAAAAAACATGAAGACAGTTTGTAAGGAAATACATACCACTCTCTTGTCACATATTCAGTAACACTGGTAAAACATACATAAAACAAGTACGTACTCACTAACCTGAACGACTCAAGTATTATTCAAGGAGATTGACTGATTTAATGCCAAAAAAGGGGGAAATGTGCCAGACATCCGAGGTCATATGGCAGTATTGAAAAGCATAAAAAAGGGGAGGGGTTATAGAGAAAGAGTGAAACGGTGAGGGAAGGGGAAAGGAACAGATTGTTACAGCAGGATGGCTAGAGCAAAGAAAGGATGTGTATTTGTTGGAGGAAGGAGATTAAAGGAGATTAAACTATTAGTCAAGGAGAATGTTATATGTACTGATGATCCTCGTGAGACAGAGAAACACTGCGGCATTTCAAGCTGCGTCGCTAAAATTATTAATCTCTAATAAAAGTAAATATAATTTTTCTACATCGAATAAATTAGTTGTAATTTGGTAGAGCTGCATTGGATCTTATAAATACCCTTTGTAATGTTACACCGTTATCCATAGAAATGCAATCATTGACTAAAATACTACTGCCTTTTGGAATCAACATCCAGCTTTCATTATGTTTGACATAAACTAAAAGCTTATCCACAATTAACAATACTTTTAGACAACCTTACTCCCTTAAAATTACTTTCCAACAATATTGTTTTCCTAAGAATAAACAAATCAAATAACTAAAGTATATATTCTGTTTAACCCCTTGAGACCCATAACGTAATTTCCATCGTAATTTGGGGTACCATTAGACGATTTTAATGAATATAAGCAATCTTCTATAAATTTCACCTGTTTAGTATCCTTGGCCACTAACTAATTTGGTTTATTTAGTTACTTTTCGAAATTCTATGGCTAAAAACAGACGATTTTATATAGCAAAGGAAAGATCTGGGCGTTAAGGGGTTAAACATCATTCATATTCATAGCACACGTCAGTCAAAAGAGTTTGCTCACATATAGTTTTGATCATTTCCAAAGAATACGACACAGTCTGCTAAGGAAAAATATCTTCATTCTCAACACCTTCACGTGTATACAATTTTTCAACTCATGACCCAATATATGACCCTGTATGATATGTGAACACGTCACAACATTCACCGGTGTGTTCACTTAAACGAGCTCAACATTTGCAGACGGCTTGAAAAATGCTTCTATTCACAAATTAGCTACTCAATCATTGGATGCAAAAGGAATATATTGTACCCCATAACACTCTATAAAGTTTATATACATACAGGTTATGAAATGTTATGAATAGGTGTTGTTGGTGCTCGGGAAATACATCCTCACTTAATCTTTGTTATACAAGGGTAATGTATATGAATGAGCAGACTCTTATGACACTCATCTTCTCAAGCCATCAGGATCTTGTCGTAGCCTCATTTTTGGAATGTAACCGTACCGTACTATCCAATAATGCAAGGCTCAACGCTTCTATTCTTTCTGTTTAACGTCAGTTTTTCCCATAATATTTTATGAGGTTAGACGGCCGATGGTACGCTTCCAACTATCTCTATCCATTGCCTCAACTTCTTCAATGCCCAACGCTGCCAGATCAAAGCTCAACGCAATGAATTTGATATGTTTGGGAAGACATCATTCACTTACAGATATAATTCAAATAATTCAACCCACATTCCTGACAATATCTGAACAAATTATAACATGTGTATGGCATTCAAACATAGAATAGGTTGCTGATGTTTTTGTGGAGTAATTCAAAGTGATGATGACACTTGAACCTGCCCTCGTTTTCAAAATTAATTGGACACACACACAATCTAGCTTACTATAAGAAAATAAAATTCATTCAGGTACAAAAGTCACCAGGACAGCCGTGTGGAGCCTCACCTGTGCGGGTGTATAATCTATTTTTTTTAACAAGGCAAAAAATCCTGACCCTTTGCTGCTTACTGACCGATATTTGATGCCAGGAGAAGGGAATACTATGCTTCTTCTAAATTACAGCTGTATTTTATCATAGTTAACCATATTATCAGGTAAACATAGACATTATTTTAAGCACGAGACCTTAAGATAGAATGGAGTTTTTGCCTCGTTAAAAAAAATAGACTGTAGTGTTGACCTTCCTCACCGGGGCATTGCTGTGGCACCCGACAGTGTTATAGTGCAGGTCTCACAGGCTTTCATGTTTGTTTGTTTTTTTACATTTATGCCTATAGTGGGCAGTGACTTCCAGGGGTGGGATGGCAGGCCCTGGAGGCACACTTGAGGGCTGTGATGGTTGGCCCTCGCCCGTGGTGGCGCTGGGAGGATTTTTCTTATAGTGACGCCTGTGATCAGAGGCTCATGCCGCCCCCTCTGTGTCCTCCGATGCACTCGCAATCGAAGGTAGAGTTAATGGGCAGGGCATGTGGGTGTTCTTAGGCCACTCGACGGTGCAGAAATATTTTAAGTGGATTTATGGGTCTCACTCGGGATCGAACTCTGGTCTTCGAGAACGCCACAACGGTGACGGCAACCACTCTGCCACCGCCTACCCAAGTGCAGGTCTCACAGGCTGTCATGCAATGCCGTCACCTTACAGATGCCTCCGGTAAACCACATAGGAGTGTTAGAAAAATCTTGTAGCACTCTGGGATTCTTCAAGCACGTAATATGACTCATCTGAAGGCAATCTAAACATACATGAATATTTCTTAAAGAGATCATTAACTTTACACACATAACACACACACACACACACACAAACACACACACACACATACACACACACACATATATATAATATTTAGTAAAAGCACATAAGATGACTGCACACGTTATATCTAGAATTTCAAAACTTGGAAGCCCGGTGTATTGTATATTGATATCAAAGAATATATCAAAATAGTGGCACATTCTAGGCTGAAAAATAAACCTTATGGTCCCACACAATTCATGTATAAATTTCTAAGCACCATGTACTGTAAGAATCATAGGCAAAGTCACACTGTTATCTTCATCTAGGTAAACCACTTTGTAATAATTATGCTTCATGTATATTTGTGTAATGTATTATCTAAAAAACAATACACATAGTTAAATCACACACACTATAGTCTATTTTTTTTAACGAGGCAAAAAATCCTGCCCCCTTTGCTGCTCACTGACTGATATTTGATGCCAGGAGAAAGGAATACTACGCTTCTTCTTAATTTCAGGTGTATTTTATCATAGTTAACCATATTATCAGGTAAACACAGGCATCATTTTAAGCATGAGACCTTAAGATAGAATGGAATTTTTGCCTCGTTAAAAAAAATAGACTATACACACTTTATGCAGCCCTCCATACTAACATGCACACTATATTACACTCATTAAACTATGTTCCTATACTTTTCCTGATAGGGTATGACCTTGTGTTTGCTTGTCAGCCCTAACAGTATCTTAGGCTTGTTGGGTGGGAGTCACCACACTATATTTACAGGAGGGAGATATCACTGTTGTGTTTTCTGTTGAGATCCGCCACAAACTCCCTCTTGAGAATCTTGACACACCTGAAAAAAAATGTGTGGGTCATGATAGGCATTGGTTTAACCCCTTCACGCCCAGATCTTTCCTTGGCTATAAGGAATCGTCTGTTGTTGAGTCATAAAATTACAAAAAAGTCACTGAATATACCAAATTAGTTAGTGGACAAGGTTACTAAACAGGTCATATCTATAAAATATTGCTTATATTTACTAAAAATCGTCTAATGGTGCCCAAATTACAATGGAAATTATGTTCTGGATCTCAAGGGGTTAAAGTACAAAAAAACAAGAGTAGTAATGCTGTGGTAGTGTGTAAGAGATTGAAGACAGTTAGAGGAGGAGAGCTGATGAGCCGAAAAGCTTTTGTCTCTACCCTGTGAAAAAAGACCAACCCAAATTGTCTCGACCAGGCAAGGGATTCAAACCTACTTCTTCTTGAGCCTCACGGGCCTATCCATTTTAAGCTGAAGAGGAAGGAAAGGGAAGATAAGGACTCACCGCTTATACTGGGGGGACGTGCGGAACTTAGCAATGTCGAGACTCGGGGCGTGAGGCATGTGTACGATGAAGGAATTGGGAAGCACAACAAACTCAAAGCCCATCACATGCAGCTCCATTATGTGGGAAACCTGAAACAGATCATCAATAAATGCATTACGAATTAACTTAATCACAATACATGAATAAAATAGTATAGCACAATACAATATAAATGTGCTTAACCCCTTCACGCCCAGATCTTTCCTTTGCTATAAAAAAAATTCTGTTGTTAGCCATAAAAATATGAAAAGTAACTAAATATATCAAATTAGTTAGTGGACAAGGATACTAAACAGGTAATATCTACAAAATATTGCTTATATTCATTAAAAATCGTCTAATGGTACCCAAATTACAATGGAAATTACGTTATGGGTCTCAAGGGGTTAAGCTTAAACTTATCCTTGCCTCACCCCACTACCATAAAAAGCTACTAAGGAATTTCTGCCAGTCTTAAAATCTCATCCTGATAGTAATGTGGCAAGTTGGCGGCAGTTGTACAACACTTACCAACTTTCTAAATGTATTATAAGAAATCTAGGAAACAAAAAATATGACATCACCCTCTTTATAAATATGTGACTTACCTTGTTTTACATTCATTTCAACTTTTTTATGACTGAATGTACAGTAAACCCTCTCGTATTCGGACCCACAGTATTCAGACTTTGACATTATTCGGACCTCCTCCTTTTTTCTTCTTTTTTATTTTTTAGGGGTCAAAATTTCCTAGCTATATATACTACACCTCGATTTTTTATTTTTTTTTATTTTTTTAGGGGTCGAAATTTCCTAGGTAATATATACTACACCTAATTTTTTTTTTTTTTTTTTTTTTTTAGGGGGCGATTTTTTTTTTTTTTTTTTTTTTTTTTTTTTTTTATTATTACATATCCCCCCATTATTCGGATCCTTGCATTACTCGGACCACTCCTTGGCCCAATTAGTCCGAATATGAGAGGTTTTACTGTAGTATGAAAACGGCTATCGTTTATACACATAGCTATCGTTTATAACATCTGCAACCTCTGCCAGAATAAAGGCGCTATTACATGGGCACTTTTCTGCTCAGTGAGCAGCTGCTCACTGAGCAGATTTCACTGAGCTGCTCAACGAAACTATTACCACGGTGATCGTGTTTTGATGAGCAAAATGCATACAGACCTGAGTGCGGTAATGATACAAATGGGTCATAGCGCTTCCTAATAACGGGTGCTTGTTGTAATGGAGATAGCTTTATTTTGCGCAAAAAAAAAAAAAAAAAAAAAAAAAAAAAAAAAGGTATACTTTGGGGGTTAAAGTTAGGTTAGGTTTCATTAACAACCTATAAGGTTAGGTTAGGTTTCATTAAAACCTTTAAGGTTAGGTTAGGTTTCATTAAAACCTTTAAGGTTAGGTTAAGTTTCATTAAAACCTATAAGGTTAGGTTAGGTTTCATTATTACATTTGGGGGGGGGGGGGGTTGCGCAAAATAAAACTCTCCATTAGAACAAGCACCTATTGTAGGCCAAGAAAAAATAGGGAAATACTTTGGAACTCATCCTTCCGGCTTTGACTGAAATGAACTACCGCACTGTATTGTATGCTTATTGTACTTCACATCTGTAAAGGTTCCAGCGTGCGCTCAGCCTTGGTTAACCCACACGGCCGCTATGAAATATGAGGTGCCTCAAAAAATTCTAAGTCCAGTATAGTTAGGTATACTTTGTGGTTAAGGTTAGGTTAGGTATACTTTGTGGTTAAGGTTAGGTATACTTGTGGTTAAGGTTTAGGTTAGGTTAGGTATACTTTGTGGTTAAGGTTAGGTTAGGTTAGGTTAGGTATACTTTGTGGTTAAGGTTAGGTTAGGTTAGGTATACCTTGTGGTTAAGGTTAGGTATACTTTGTGGTTAAGGTTAGGTTAGGTTAGGTTAGGTATACTTTGTGGTTAAGGTTAGGTTAGGTATACTTTGTGGTTAAGGTTAGGTTAGGTATACTTTGTGGTTAAGGTTAGGTTAGGTTAGGTATACTTTGTGGTTAAGGTTAGGTTAGGTTAGGTATACTTTGTGGTTAAGGTTAGGTTAGGTTAGGTATACTTTGTGGTTAAGGTTAGGTTAGGTTAGGTATACTTTGTGGTTAAGGTTAGGTTAGGTTAGGTATACTTTGTGGTTAAGGTTAGGTTAGGTATACTTTGTGGTTAAGGTTAGGTTAGGTTAGATTTTTACTTATAGTGACTTTGATGATTTTTTTGTGAGCCATAAATCACTTATATTTGCTTCCCCCACCCAAAAACCCCGTATTCCCGCCAGTTCCCCAGGCTTGTTGGCTATAGGGGGAAGAAAAAAAAGATAGGGGTGAAGGACTTCTTCCAAAGTTTTACCAAAAATAGTTGGTGTCTCTGAAAACGACCGCGAAACTCTCGTCCATTATTACCAAAAAGTTGTTTCGTAGTCTATATGAAACCATAGTCGTTTCGTACACTCAGCGCAGAGTGAACTTGACTACTTAAGAGTAACGAAATGACACCAGGTATGTACGAAAATACTCAAAATCAGTGTACGAAACTAACTACTTTCAATTCAATATACCAAATTAAGAAAGTTTTTTTGATTAGGCCAAAGGCTTTTGATTCATTTAAACTTCCTGTAATCCCCGTGAGTAGCTTCTATGGACCACTGTGGCCCGCGCCGTACCCGTGGCCGTGGCGGTACGGGGCTGACGCCGTTATAGTGGACGAGAACTACGCGTTCGCTCTTTAGGTCAGACACACACACTCGGGTGCTAACGCTGCACTCTTAGCCTCTCTCGCTTTACCATATACACCACACCTGTCACTACACACCTGTACGGCCTCGCAACACACCTGTCGCCTGTGTATCACCGTAAATAAATGACTTAGAAGGTCACGCTTCTTTGGCATTGAGGGTGCATGTTTTCTTTTGTAATGTATTTTAACAAATAAAGGGCTATATATGTTCCATACTGTAGGATGTGCCTGAACTAAGTCAATCAGTAAGCTTTCCATCTCGTCTGTCCAGTCAGCAGGCATGTTGATGTCTTCTTGAGTTTTAGAAGAAAATGATCTTGCAATAAATAATATAGTCATCCACTAATTTCGGTCCTTTATAACAGAAAACGTTTTTGCTCACTCAAATGACGAGCAAAAATAGCTTCGAAGTAGTTCCCTTTTTGCTCAACCAAACAGGCTTTCATCGAGCAAAATCCTCAAAACTGCTCACTGAAATCTGCTCACTGAGCAGAATAGTGCCCGTGTAATAGCCGCTTAAGAGTAGGGTGCAGCCTACGGGTGGCATCCAGGGTTGCCATTTGGTGTTTTTCATTACCAAATTAGGGTAAATTTGGAAATGAAAAATTTGCTTTGGAATTCGAACTGCCTCCTGGAACGAATTATGTTCAAGTTCCAAGGTATCACTGTATCTATAATAATATAAGCGAAAGTGTGTCTGTCTGTCTGTGGTGTGTTTTGTGGGGTGTGTGGTATGGGTTCCCCCCCCCCCGTGGCGCAAACACCTCAAGGGCCTTTTTTTTGGAATCAGAGGCGTTTTTTGTAGTGCCCTTCCGGATAAAATTATACTTTTTTAAAGCTCCCCCCCTGCTGCCATCACAAAATACGATTGAAAGCGCGCCAAAGCTCTTTTTGATGTTCCCGAGAGAAAAGTGTGTACACTTCTTACCTCTTGCAGGGCTCAAGGAATATCGTTAAGGTGAATTATTAAGGGCCCACAGCAAAGAAGTAGCGGATTGTTGTATTACACATCTATCAAATTTGTTTTGAGCTCTTAGAAGGCCTAGCATTTTTTTTCTAACTCTATAGAGGGACTTGATTTTTAAACTGAAATTTTTAGGGCGCTTGAAACTGTTATTTGGAATATCTTTTTGCTACACAGCATTTCACGTGTGGTCGAGGATTTTTAAATGTTTCATGGCCTTACGTATGTAGGTACGTTTATACATCTACGTTTCCCCAAATTATTTTTTGCCAAACCTAGATGAATGCTGGTTGTGTTTATCCTCCAGTGCATTCCCGTTTTAAACCCAGGGCGGGTGTGGGTGGGGGGGTTGTGATGGAGTGTGGGGGGTTGGGGGTGTGGGGGGGGGATGTATGGGGTGTGGTGGGGGGTGGTGGTGGGCGGATGGGTGATGGGCCCGTGTGGGGGGGTTTTGTGTGGGGGATGGTGTGGGGTGGGTGGGTGGGTGGTGGGGGGGGGATGGGGGAGGGCGTGTGGGGGTGGGTGTGTGGTGGCGGAGGGGGGATGGGCGTGTGGGGGGGGGGTGTGTATGGGTTTTGGGGTGGGCGGGGGTGGTGGGCGGGGGGTCCTGGGGGGTGGTGGGTGTGTGGTGGCCCGTGGGTAGAGACCCCCTACCCTGTTGCGCTGAACAGACGATGAAAAGTTTTTATTCTGCCTGCGTAGGTTTCTAAAAAAGGCTTTTTTTTGTGTGTAAACATAATCCAAATTTTATACATTTTATTGCAAATGTAATACCCTCATGAATATATTTAATATTTGACATACTATCAAAAAACACCCAGTTTTGGGGGGCTAAGCAGCAAGATCAACGAAGATTCGGACAATTGAAAAATTCGGGGATGGGGAAAATTTTTCCCAAAAGGGGGAGAAATTTTAATATTTGTGACTTCTTACCTGTTAAGAGTCCCTTACTTACCCCTTTACTACTCCTTACCTACTTTTAAATTAAATACAGTATCCTTTGCATGTCGTTGCGCATGTAATGAATGTTGAATTGGATGAGAATTAAAGGAAAAGAAAAACATTTACGGGAGGAGTTTTGATAAATTTTCTCATGCGCGCGATCTGATTGGCCAGGCTCTTGAAACCACCACCCACACCCACGACTGTATAATTTTACAGGAAAAGAGTAAATAAGTGTATCTGCTCAGTTTTCTATGCACGCAAAAGAGTAAAAAATAAGTGGGCGGAGCTTAATAAGTAAAATTTTACTTCCAAGGGCATGGACAAAAAACGCCTCAGGTTGACCAGGGGAAGGTCATAAGCCCACTTATAGATGATCCGATCACTTTTTTTTTCTTTTTTTTTTTTTAGCAGCCTTTAGCGGGGAAATTTTGAAACAAAAGTGGGTTGCGAAATTGAGGAAACCTTGTGTAGGGTGATGGGTAAAGGGTGAGTGAATGGGTGGGTGATGGGTAAATGGGTGTGGGGTGATGGGTGAGTGAATTTAATGGGTGGGGGGGGATGGGTGATGGGTGAGGGAATAGGGGGGGGGTAATGGGTGAGTGAATGGGGGTGTGGTGATGGGTAATGGGTAGTGATGGGTGGGAGGTGATGGGTAATGGGTGAGTGAATGGGGGGGGGGTGATGGGTAATGGGTGAGTGAAAGGGGTGTGGGGGTGATGGGTAATGGGTGAGTGAATGGGTGGGGGTGATGGGTTTAAAGGTGAGTGAATGGGTGGGGGGTGATGGGTAATGGGTGAGTGATGGGGGGGGGTGATGGGTAATGGGTGAGTGAATGGGTGGGGGGTGATGGGTAATGGGTGAGTGAATGGGTTGGGGGGAATACATACATTTCTAAAATCCATGATTTCAGGGAAAATTAGAAGGGCTATCTGGAGAGTCCATGTTTGGTGGGCCGAAAGGCCCACCAAACATGGACTCTGTTTTCATGGACTCTGGACTCTGTTTTTCTGGACTCTGACTTCTTTTCTGGACTGGACTCTGGACTTCTGGTTTTCATGGACTCTGTTTTCATGGACTCATGTTTGGTGGGCCGAAGGCCCACCAAACACACGTGGTGGGCCGAAGGCCCACCAATAGCCCTCCGCAGGAGCTAGCCAAAAAGTCCGCCCGGAGGGCGGCTTTGCGGCTAGTAAGAAATATAGGGGGAAAAAAAATATATCACCTTTATCAATATGTGACTTACCTTGTTCCAGCCAAAGCCCACAAAGCGCGGGTCATACTCCGGGACATCCTTGCGCACCACGATGTAAGGCTCAAAGTCCTGCTCCCACGGCACCTGAAACAAGACAAACATTCATTATTTATAACAAAACAAATACAAAATACCTACAGCAATAACAAAAAGAATAACGAAAGATAAAAAGACAGAAGGAGAAACACAGCAGAAAGGAAAGAAAGCGGAGAGAAAGAAGAAGGAGGCAGAGGAGAAGGGACAGAAGTAAATGAGAAATATCATCTTATACTTATGCAAACTAAAGAGACCAGACCTCATCCTATTGACCCCTTGAGTCCCAGAACGTAATTTTCATTGTAATTTGACTGCGGTTAGATGATTTTAATTAATATAAGCAATATTTTATAGCTATGACCTGCTTAGTATCCTTGTCCACTAGCTAATTTGGTATATTAAATTAGTTTTCGTAATTTTATGGCTTACAACAGACAATTTTATATAGCAAAGACAAGATCTGGGCGTGAAAGAGATAAAATACATGAGTCACCTTGATGTATTCACACTAAGACTGCATATCCATGATAATGTAAATTGAGAGCCCCCACTATACACAGAGCTGGGCACTAAATACATTGAATGTATTTAAATACTAAATACATGAGAGTAATGTATTTAAATACTAAATACTAAATACATTTTACGAATGTATTTAATACTAAATACTAAATACATCAATTGTATTTAAATACACTTGTAAATAAATTTAAATACACACAAATCTGGATTTCCTTAGATTTTGTGTTTCTTAAGAAATTTCCTTAAAATAAGGAAATTTCCTTGAAAGTGGAAACCCTGGTTCAACATCAGGGTTGCCAAATAGTTGGGCAGGTTTATGGCTAAATTAACTGATAAACATGTATTTACATTTTTATATTATGAGTATTTAAATACAATGTATTTAAATACTCATTAAAGTATTTAAATACTGAATTTAAATACGTGAAAACCAATGTACGTATTTATAAAGTTCTAAATACACAAATGTATTTAAATACGTATTTAAATATAAATGTATTTAAATACTGCCTAGCTCTGACATGAGAACACACCTCCAATCAATTTACAAACACTTACCTTGTACGGGGTG
This sequence comes from Chionoecetes opilio, assembly GCA_016584305.1. NCBI lineage: Eukaryota > Metazoa > Arthropoda > Malacostraca > Decapoda > Majidae > Chionoecetes > Chionoecetes opilio. Next base: position 285,284 of record JACEEZ010021577.1, read on the forward strand.
GTAGCTGTTCTCCACTTGGCAAAGTTGGTTGGCGCGTGACCCTTGGTCCACACATGGTACCTGGGGAGACATCATTACTTATAAAGTTACATATGAAACAATTTTTTACATGTGATTCCATTATTGAAATACATTGTCGCAAATATAAATCAAATTAATTCACATTTTTTTAACTAACTTAAAACCTAACTGCTAACCTAAAAGTGAATAGTTCTCCCATGTCCAGTCTGTTGAGCAGCTCTGCCTTGCTGCGGGGGAAGGCAAGACGGTAGCGCTGCGTCTCAAAGGCCGGAACCACCCACGCCTGAGGAAAAAATGTCAAATCCAACATAATTAGGGAAAATATGAGAGGAAATGAGCGAACTTTTAAGTAAGACAGACAATTTTCTACAAAGAGAGACTTCAAAATGCTATTATCTTTCTTCCTTTTTTTAGGTGTCTAGGTTGTTGTCACTACTATCTATACTAAACTATTCCCGGTATTGATTGGTTCATATGTCTGGGTGTTCAGAATTCCAGGCTCTATGTTCTACACTACTAAGTAAATAGACAAGATACTTGCAGCTGTCACTACTATCTTCACTAAACTATTCCAGGTATCGATTGCTCCATAAGTTAGGTAGGCCATTAGGTAGTTAGTGCAGTCAATAGGAGGCTGAATAGAGGAGAACTTTAAAAGGAGGCTGGACAATTTCATGGATGGGGATGAAAGGTGGATGTAGGTAGTATTAAGTAACAGGAACTACCACGTGTAGGTCTCGCGGCCTCTTGTAGCTTCCTTATTTTCTTATGTTCTTATAAGTGTGTGTGTTTATAATAGACTGACCGTTCTGGAGTTGTCGGGGTGGAGGGACTGGAGGGTGCGTCGCAGGTAGCCGTACAGGCCCAGCATGGGGAGGAAGTCGATGTCCGTGAGGAAGACGTAGGGAGTGTTCACCTGCTGCACCCCGACATTACGCAGGAAGTTCACCGGAAAGAAATTCTACCGAGGGAAAGATTGGCAAGTATAATTAATGTGAACACTCTATTTCACTCTCTATTTCTATTCTATTTCTAACTCTATTTCATATCAGCACAAAAAGATTAGTATAAATTCCTTTAAAACATACTACAGTAAACCCTCGTTATAACCCCCAACATTATGCAAGAAAGTCACTGGAAAGAAATTATGAGGAGGGAAGGATTGATACGAATAATTAATGCGAACACTCTATGATATGAGCACAAAAAGATCATTATAGATTCCTTTAGAAGCATATTACAGTAGGTACTTATGTTATAATGGGGACTTCACCGTAAGAAATTCTGAGGAGGGGAGGGATTGAAAAGTATAATTCAGGCGCCTAGAATTGAAACGGCACAAGCGCCACTTTTAAAAAACTGAGAAAAACGCGCTTAAAATTTAATCTAATATCTTCATTTGTTGCTGATTTACTTTGAAAACTCTTTAGGTGTGTTTTTTTCATTGATAAAAAGTGGCGCTAATGCCGTTTCATATCTTGATTTTCTTAGATTAAACTTTAAGCGCGTTTTTCTCAGGTTTTTAAAAGTGGCGCTTGTGCCGTTTCAATTCTAGGCACCTGAATTAATACATAAATAATAACACAAATAAGTAAAAATAAATAAATGATAAGATAAGATTTTTAAATAAATAAATAATAAGACATAAATACATAATAGATTAATAAATATATAATTTAAAACAAAACATAAATGCACACTCAGCACAGGAAATAAAATACTTTGAGTCAAAAAGCAAAAGCATCCATACAGAAACTATGAAAACCCAAACATAGGAAAGAAACACAGGGCAGATAAGGTGCAAAACTCACCCCTTCCTTATATACCACATGATAGGCAGCATTCTTCCTACTGGCAATGATCTCGGAGCTTTGCGTGTAGGCCAGGAACTGTTGGGCTTCAGCGTCAGATATATACAACGTCAGACTCACAGGCCCTGCAGAGGTAGGGAGATTAACCCTTTGAGACCCAGAACGTAATTTCCATTGTAATTTGACCACCATTAGATGATTTTTAATGAATATAAGCAATATTTTATAGGTATGACCTGTTTAGTATCCTTGTCCACTAACTCATTTGGTATATTCAGTTACTTTTTGTAATTTTATGGCTACACAACTGACAAATTTTTATAGCAAAGGAAAAATCTGGGAGTGAAGGGGTTAAATACGAAATAGGGAAGACTGGTTCCCAAATAGGGTGGTAAATGAAATGATTGGAATGGACTCAGTCGTCAGGTAGTTAGTGCGGAGTCAATAGGGAGTTTTAAAAGGAGGCTGGATAATTTCATGGATGGGGATAAAAGGTGGATATAAGGTTGTTGGTTTCTTTTTTTTTCTTTTTTACATCTGTGCCTATAGCGCCTGTAGGCAGTGGTGAGCCAGGGGTGGGGTGGTAGGCTCTGGAGGTTCCCTTGAGGGCTGCTGTGATGGTTGGCCCTCGCCCGTGGTGGCGCAGGCAGGATTTTTATAGTGACCCCTGTGATTAGAGGCTCATGCTGTCCCCCTGTATCCTCCGATGCACTCGCAATCGAAGGTAGAGTTAATGGGCAGCATGTGGGTGTTCTTAGGCCACTCGACAGTGCAGAAAGATTTTAAGTGGATTTATGGGTCTCACTCGGGATCGAACTCGGGTCTTCGAGAACGCCACCCGGTGACGCTAACCACTCTGCTACCGCCTACCGATCATTTCATGGATGGGGATGAAAGGTGGATGTAGGTAGTATTAAGTAACAGGAACTACCACATGTAGGTCTCGCTACTTCAGACCATTACTTTCATAGATTTAAAGAATATGAATCACTAGCTGCAAAGCCGCCCTCCGGGCGGACTTTTTGGCTAGCTCCTGCGGAGGGCTATTGGTGGGCCTTCGGCCCACCAAACACAGACTCTCCAGATAGCCCCTTCTAACTTTCCTGAAATCATGGATGTAGAAATGTATGTATAACGCCAACCCATTCACATCACCCCCAACCCATTCACTCACCCATTACCCATCACCCCCCACCCATTCACTCACCCATTACCCATCACCCCCCACCCATTCACTCACCCATTACCCATCACCACACACCCATTCACTCACCCATTACCCATCACCCCCCATCTATTCCCTCACCCATCACCCCCCACCCATTCACTCACCCATTACCCATCACCCCACCCATTCACTCACCCATTACCCATCACCCCCCATCTATTCCCTCACCCATCACCCATCACCCCCCACCCATTCCCATTCACTCACCCATTACCCATCACCCCACCCATTCACTCACCCATTACCCATCACCCTACATCAAGGCTTCCTCAATTCTCGCAAACCCACTTTTTTTCACAATTATTGCTAATAGGCTGCTAGAAAAAAAAAAAAAAAAAAAAAAAAAAAAGTGATCGGATCATCTCATAAGTAGGCTTAAAACCTTCCCCTGGTCAACCTGGCTCCAAAAATGTGGTATATGATGGGATTCCGCCACGGGGGGTGGAACCTATACCACACACACACACACACACACACACACACACACACACACACACACACACACACACACACAGACATACACACACACACACTTTCGCTTTTATTAATATAGATGATAATTATAGAGATGGAGAGATAGATAGAGGTGGACTGGGGTGGCGCCACTCACCGTCCCAGTGTGTGAGCAACTGTTCCACCATCTGCAGGCGGTCCATCGAGAGAGTGGCGACCAAGGTGACATCACAGCCGTCTGGGGTGGGGTCATATTCATGGTCCAGGAAGAAGAGGTGAGTACGGTAGTGGGTCTGACAGGCGCGGCGGAACTCATAGCACTCATCGTCCTCACTTAGCTGTAGAAGATGGTCACATTTTAGGAGGTGATTTTACCAGTCAGTTGTAAAATGCATAGTTGTCATAAATAAATTATAGATAATTATCTTCTTGAACACAATAGTAGATATGAATATACATACAGTAAATACAGAATAAATCCAGAGGGGTTATCTGGCTTGACCCTTCCTTTCAGAGGTCTCCCAGGTGCAGAGATATTTTTTTTTTTTTTTTACATAGAAGCCTATAGCGCCAGTAGGCTATTTTATCCTATGGAGGGACGTGATGGTTGGCCCTCCGCCCGTTGGTTGGCGCAGGCTGGATTTTTATAGTGACACCTGTGATGTTATAGGTGAGGGTCCGTTATTAGCGATGGTAAATAACTGGGCCTGCAATAAGAAGTCAGACACACAGCTGAGGGCCTGTGAGACAGTTACAGGGAATTTCGTATAAAAGTTGTTTCGTACCCAGGTTTTGTTAGTTGTTTCGTACACTGATTTTGATTTTTTTGTACATACCTGGTGTCGAATCGTAACTCTAGTAATCAAGTTCAACTCTGAGCTGAGTGTACGAAACGACAATGGTTTCATATAGACTACGAAACTACTTTTTGGTGTACGAATCTACTGGTGTACGAAACAACTTGTGTACGAACTGACTGAGCCACCCACCTGCGCCAGGGGACTGGTGGCAGCGCTGGCTCGGGAGTGGTTGCAGCCAAACAGCTCACGACGCAGCAAGTTGCCGTCGTATTCCAGAAACGTGAGGTGAAGGTTGCGGAAGAACTCAACATGCTTGTTTTTCACTTTAAGCTTCTTGGGAGAATTCCAATGGATGGCCTGAAACACACAAATGAAGGGTGTTAGCAAGTCTTGTGCAGGGTTACTAAATGATGGGCATTCCTTTCCTCACCACACTCACTTTTGTTTCCATGCATTCCCTATGCCTAAGGTGATATTAAAATTATTATTATTATTATTATTATTATAAAATTGAGGGTTGAGTGTATAAGGAATAATGTTAGGCTCACCTTCAGATCCATCACCTCGAGGTAGCACAGCTCAGAGCGGGTGTTGTCTGACAGCTGCACGTTCCACTGGCAGGGCAGCGTGTACACCATCTCCGGGTGTTGCTGGCGGCACAGAGGACAAAGGTTGACATCACCATTCACATCATATGATCATGCCCAATTTAATTTAAATTGTAGAAATGGTATTTAAATTATAATCTGTAGAATTGTTTTTGTATGCATGTACGTTAGGGTGTCCCAAGATCATAGAGGGAAAAAAGTAAACATGTTTTTTTCACTTGCTCGTGTTTTACTTCTGTTCACACATGAATATGAAGAGTTCCTGTGAAATTAGATGAAATTTGGAGAATATTTAGGGGTCGCGACAAACTGAACAAATTTCTAATAACCTTCAAAAACAAAGAAAAAACTCAAAACATCCCACATTTTTAGAAAGAAACTTATAAGGAAACCAAAACAGACAGTTTTCATTGTTTCCATTCAGAAAGCCTTCTTTTGAAGGTCCTCCTTCTTTTCCCGCCACACAAGTTTCCGATGGTGGTGGACTAACTGGAGAGATACTTCTCCTGTGCGGGCCGACTTCGTGGACCCCAGGTAGCGCTGGTGACTAGGGCGATGCCCCGCTCCGCGGCATCGTTGACCACTCGGAGGCCAAGTGCCCGTTTCCGAGCGTTCTTGAATCGGTCGTCCTCCTCCCACAATGCCGGGTCCTTTGCCAGGAAGCCCTCGTCCGCTTCGAGTTTCTGAAAGAAGGATCGTGTCTTCGAAGTGACGAAGGGCGAGAGGGAGGAAGACATCGTCATCTTTTTTCCCTCCAATCGCTTGAGTTCCTTCTTCGAGGCGGGCTTGTCCAATGCCTTGACCATCTGCTTCTTCTCCTCCACATCAATCCTTGAGTCGAAGAAGGCCAGTCCTGCGTTTTCCTCGGAAACGTACCACAGGTGGCGTCGCAGGGCTTGTTCTGCTGCCTTGGCAACGGTTTGGTCAGGGTATGTCTTGAGGATCTCGAGGGAGAGCACGTCGTTCAACGGGGCTTTCACAGAGATCGGTGCCTCATGCCATTGCTTGCAGTACACCAGAGCAACGAAGAGGGCCACTCGTTCCACTCCGGCCTTCTCTCGACCAGTCAGCGACAGCTGGGATTTCAGCATCTGAAGCTTGAGGCAGTAGATGGCCTTGGCTATCCACCGGGCTTGATGGAGAGCTCCAGGACGGCGGAATGGTTTGGCTGGACCTTCACCACCGAGGAACAGGTAGGAGAGACGGAGAAGTTCTTCATAGTCCTCCCTGGGATGGTTCTTCAACATCAGAGCCTCCTTCAGGAAGGCCAATGCATCGTCCTTCAGCTTGCTGGCAATGTCATTGGTGGCGAAGAACTCTACGAGGTCCTCCGATGTTTCCACCGTCTCTCTCTGCGAGGAATCCACGAAGGACCATCGATCACGGAGTCGTTTGAAAATTCCAATGTCAGGACCAGAGGAAGAGCCGAGGCTGGCTTCGAAGACATCCTTGAGGATCACCTCGTGGACATGATGGCGGCAGGCCAACCAATGCAAGCTTCGTCCGAGTTCTTGCTCAATCCGAATGCAAGCACCTTGCACCATGCCAGTGTTCGAAGCCGTGGTGTCGAAACAGAAGGCGATGATCTTGTCCCTGACGCCCACTTCGTCCACCTCCTTCAAGACCACTGCAGCCACGTTTCTGCCAGTCGAATCAGAGCTTGCCGGGACCCCAAGAAGGAACTCGGCGTCATCTTCCCCTGTGAGGAGGACGGCGATGCAGTCCTCCGTATCGCCAGAGAGGGACGGGAGGAGTTTTCCGTCCCAATGCAGGACCAACCTCTCAGGTATCTCCTGGTTCCGCAGTTCCACGATCTTCTCGGCGGCTTGCTCCCTCCCCGCAATTCGTGCTCGATGGACCGTGCTCTTCGAGACCGCCATAACTCCCAATGTCCATTCCAAGAACTTGAGTGTAGCTGCGAACGTTGACGTTGCTTGCCGCACCCACAACTTCTCTCGATCCCAAGTTGAAATGAGTTAGATCCTTCACGGAGATCGATGGCGACTGTTTGAGTTTTTTCCTCTGGCTTCGGGATCCACGAGCCGGTGATGACGTCGTCGACACAGGACTGCTGCTGCTGCTACTGCTTTGGCTTGGGATTTCCGCCCTTTCAGTCAGCCTGGTAATGTCACTGTCTTCACGTTCCCGGAGCCGCTTGAGTCGAGTTCCGCGCTCGACCTGCTTCTCCACCTTCTTCGCTGTCACGAGGTCAATTCCAGCCATGGATGATTCCCCTCTGTCTTCTCTCTGACTCCGTAGGAACTCCTTGTCCTCGTCCTTCACGTCTGCCCGTTGGAGAGAGGAGGAGTGTGCGAGGTCGAAGATTTCTTGGAGGTCTCCTTTGAAAATCTCCTCATCCATACGATGTTTCGGCCTGTCTTTGTTCTTGTTCTTCTTGAGGTCATTGTACTCCTTTACCAACTTTGACAGCTTCGTGCCGGCGTGTATTACTGTAGTTGTCGGAATCCCGGCGAGCGACCAGAAGGGGAGAACCTCCTCCACCACCGCCTTCCTGCTCCCGCTCGCCGTCTTCCCCATCTCCCGGTGGTGGTGGTAGTAGCGGAGGAGGACCTGCTCCTTCGATGGTAGCCGGGCTCCGGTGATTTCATCGATTGGAGCCTTGTCGATCAGCCAAAGATTACTAGCGGCTCTTGTTACCATGTTGATAACCTGAGGGAGAAAAATAGTGGAAATTTAGAAAAAATCCTGAAATTCGAGTCACGTCACCTAAATGTTCACTTTGTCGGGACCCCTAAATATTACTCAATTCGCCCAAAATTTCAACGCAATACTGTTTTACTATGAGAGAACCGGAATAACACACGAGCGTGCAACATTTCAAAACTTTTGCATTTTGGGACACCCTAATGTACGTGTAAAAAAGGCACTTACAGTACAGTTACGAAAATTATCACTGATAACAAAGTTGTGAGCTCAAACAGTTATAGAAAGAAAGTGGTCTCAGATTAGCTCTAAGTCTAATAATTATCTTGCCATGGTCAAAATAAACGTTTTGCCCCCCTCATTGTGAAGTTTATTGATAGTAAAAAACGCACTTCCCGTATATACAATTTGCGCGGATAATCACTGCGCGCCTCCGAAAAGGGAATGTTTACACGTATGACGCACCATGTTTATAACAAAATAATGTAGAATATCAACACTTACAATTGTAGTTAGTATTTCGTTGCGTAGCCCTTCCTCTTGATGACCCTTTGAAGGCGACATAGTACACTGTCAGCAAGATTTTGAAGGAGCTCAGTCTTAAATTCTTCCCAACACTTTCGGAGCTCCATTTCAAGCTTGGGGAGTGTAGAGGTGTCACGTGAGCGGAGTTTGCCTTTAATGATGGGCCAAAGATTTTCTATGGGTGATATATCGGGAGAATTACCTGGCCAGTCATCTATTCTCCCAATCTTGCAGTCATCAAGCCACTGTATCACATCTCGAGCTGTGTGGCAGGATGCTCCATCCTGTTGGAAAATCTGTGCCTGTGTCTTTTCAAAGCAGGCCTCCAGGTGGTCATTTAAAAGATCAAAATACACCACTTTGTTAACAGTTGTGTTCTTTGGGAAAATAACTAGTTCCCAATACCATGAAAAGTAAAGCAACCCCACACCATTAAACTGGGAGGGTGTTTTGTGGTCTTTCGTGTGTAGCGAGGCCTCGGTGGGGTCTGAGCCGGGGCGACGGTACACTTTTGCTGGTCCTCCTCCACGCACACAAAATGTGCTTTCGTCACTCCACAGCACAGCCCGCCACTTGTCGAGAGGCCAATCTCTGTATTTCTTTGCAAAGTGAAGCCTTTCCTTCCTTTGGCGGTCATTTATCAGTGGCTAATTCCACGCCCGGTAACACCTGTAGCCAAGGTCACGTTTCAAAGTTTCCTGTACAGTACGAAGCGACACATTACTAAGAAGAGTATGATTTTCCTCCTTCAGTTCTCTGGCTGTAAGGCTAGGATTGGCATCAAGCTGTTGCCTTAACATGCTCCTGGTTCTGTTACACGTTTTTTTTTGTTTCCCTGGTTGTTTTTTTGGGAGCAGGAGATTCACCTCTCTGCCAGCCTTAAATCGGCAGATCAAATTTTGCACTGTTCAAAGCTTTAGTCCTTTAAGCTTGCAAATTTCCTCATTATTGATCCCAGCCTTGTAAAGATCAATGATTGCTTCAATCGTTGTGCCATCCGTATGTTTTCCACCCATTATGTAATCCAGCAAAAACAGGCAAAAACACGGGATGTAGGGGAACGCTGCAGGCTATAAGTTCAAAATCATGGAAACTGTCAACCACCTATGGAGGGAGGAGAGGGAGGGAAACCCTCCCTCCCACACACCGGTGAGTGTGCAAGATGATGTACGTCGCTGTCAGACATACGATTCATGCCTTCTGCATTTTTTTTATAGCTTGGGAAGCAACTTTTAAATCTGCGCGGTAAATCTCGATGAACGGATTCTGGCGCAAAAGATCATCCACGCAAGCCTGTATACGTAAAAAGGCAAAGACGCAGAGTTGTAGAGCTAAAAAAAAAAGGTCCTTTATATGTACAAAATCAGCTCTCAGTCCAGTATTTAGAACGCCAAATGCCAAAAACATTTTTCTTGCCTTACGTGGCAACTCGAGAATCATAAGTCAGAGAGCGTCCATATTTTTTTTACGTGTGTTTCTAAGTGACAGGCGTGCGATGAACCATTCTACAGTGAATTCTACAATGAACCATTTCTACAGAACGTAACTCTCACATAAATCAGAGGAGACTGTACTGAAAGCTTCCCTTCTCACCTTGACTACAGCGTTAATAATGTCCTGGTCTGCCAGCTGGGTGGAGAAGAGGTGGTCAGATCCCTCTCAGCAATTAACTTCCCAACTGGGACCAATTGCTGCGGCCGCGATCTCATCCAGCCGAATGAGAATGACTCCCGTGTTAAACCTAGAATAAGAATGACTCCCGTGTTAAACCTAGAATAAGAATGACTCCAGTGTTAAACCTAGAATAAGAATGACTCCCGTCTTAAACCTAGAATAAGAATGACTCCCGTGTTAAACCTAGAATAAGATGACTCCCGTGTTAAACCAGAATAAGAATGACTCCCGTCTTAAACCTAGAATAAGAAGACTCCGTCTTAAACCTAATCACATTACATTACCAAAATAGACTTTCATACGCACTGACAAATACAGTTTTATGATTCAGTTTTTCATACATTATAGTCAATTTTATAGATACATTACATTATAGTCCATACAGTACAGCCAGTCAGTTCAGTTTTTCATGCTATGTTGGGAGGTACTGACCCGCGTCCCAGCGCTGGCCATGGCCGGTGTGACTTCCAGAGCTTTCCCCAAGTACCAGTCACCTCTGATTCTCCACCAGGCCAAGATACTAGGCCAAAGAAATAGGGAAAAACTGGTTTCACAAATAGGGTGGTGAATGATTGGAATGGACTCAGTAGACAGGTAGTTTAGTGCGGAGTCATTAGGGAGCTTTAAAGAGGGCTGGATAGGTTTCATGGATGGGGATGAAAGGTGGATGTAGGTAGTGTTAAGTAACAGAACTACCACGTGTAGGTCTCCCAGCCTCTTGTAGCTTCCTTATTTTCTTATGTTCTTATGTTCTTATACTGAACCACAAGAGGATAATTAATTCATTTCAAGACATGGAATGGGGCAAGACAAGTGAGTATACATTTATATTGTAAGAAGCATAGGTTTTCAACATGTTTAGGATGTAAGATTACCCCCTTGAGGCCCAGAACGTAATTTCCATTGTAATTTGGGTACCATTAGACGATTGTTAGTGAACATAAGCAATATTTTATAGATAATGACCTGTTTAGTGTCCTTGTCCACTAGTTAATTTGGTATATTTAGTTACTTTTCGTAATTTAATGGCTAACAACAGATGATTTTATATAGCAAAAGAAAGATCTGGGCGTGTAGGGGTTAATTTACTGTTAATGATTCAGTAAAAAAAAACTTCTTTGAGAAATACACATACTGAGCAGATAAAATATTGATACCTTCCCATACATACAGATAAGCAAAGCAGGTATATCTCTCACCAAATATAGTCTATTTTTTTTAACGAGGCAAAAATTCTATTCAATCTAAAGGTCTCATGCTTAAAATGATGCCTATGTTTACCAGATAATATGGTTAACTATGATAAAATACAACTGACATTTAGAAGAGGCGTAGTATTCCCTTCTCCTGGCATCAAATATCAGTCAGTAAGCAGCAAGGGGTCAGGATTGAGGCCCAGAACGTAATTTTCATTGTAATATAACCACCATTCGACTATTTTAATGAACATAAGCAATATTATATAGCTATGACCTGTTTAATACCCTTGTTCATTAGCTAATTTGGTATATTTAGTTGCTTTTTCGTGATTTTATGGCTAACAACAGACAATTTCATATAGCAAAGGAAAGATCTGGGTGTGAAGGGGTAAAAAACAACAGTATAGGCTGATCCATCATCCAGATATATAAAACAAGACCAATATTGCCTCACCTGTTTCGAGTCGAACTTTGAGAAAATATTCCACAGTTCGGCAATGTCTGTAGCGACGGTGATGTCAGTGTCCAGCACAATGACGCGCTTGAGGGAGGCTGGCAGTGCCTTATTGAGGGTGAGTTTCATGAGGCCAAACACGCCGGAGTAATGCTTGTTAGGGACCCACGATATGTCTGGTGCCAAGTTATCCGTTAGGTAGAAACTCACTTCCACTGTGGAGGAAAAAATTAATGAGGAAAAATAAAACCCTAAAATAGAAAATGTAATGTAAGAATGTAAAAAAGAAAATGGGGAGGAAAAATAATGCAGGTTATAATATGTATAGATCAGTGGTTTTATCTTTTTTCTCTATTTACTGTATATCCAGAATCTGAATATTAACCCCTTGAGACCCAGAACGTAATTTCCATAGTAATTTGGCTACCATAAGATGATTTTTAGCGACTATAAGCGATATTTTATAGCTATGACCTGTTTAGTATCCTTGTCCACTAGTTAATTTGGTATATTCAGTTACTTTTTGTAATTTTATGGCTAACAACAGACAATTTTTTACAGCAAAGAAAAGATCTGGGCGTGAAGGGTTAAAGAGTCCTACCATTAGAAGGTCAACAGCATTTGTCACAACCACGAATAAGAGAGTGATGCCACCAGTGTTTACAAGCTGATGCTGACAACTATTGCATGGCACCTGACTGACAACTCATGGCACCATAGCTTTAGAACTTTCAAAATGGCACAATGTTCAAAATTCGGATTTATTCAACAGGTTTTTTTCATACCTCTGAAAGATTACAACATAAACCTACCTATGTGAGGAAGTGGCTGTATAACTTAATCCCTTCACGCCCAGATCTTTCCTTTGCTATAAGAAATTGTCAGTTGTCGAGCCATAAAATTACATAAAGTAACTTAATATACCAAATTAGTTAGTGGACAAGGATACTAAACAGGTTATATCTATAAAATATTACTTATAGTCACAAAAAATCGTCTAATGGTACCCAAATTACAATGGAAATTACGTTCTGGGTCTCAAGGGGTTAAAATTCAGGCGAGAGCAACAGAAAGAAAACAAACCATTGGGAATATTCCACGAGGAGAACAGCGTGTGGAGAACCACTTGGGCCTTGGCGTCCACTATCATGTGGAAGTGGAGGGGGTTGCGGCGGAAGAAGAGGAGAGACTTGAAGAGGGTGACCACCAAGCGGGAGGAGTTGTAGCCGGCACACACTATGGCAATGTGCAGCACCTCACACTTGCCCACACCAAACTCCTGCAAGTAGTTCATTATAAGTATGTACATTATATAGTAGTAGTACATTATATAGTAGTAGTACATTATATAGTAGTAGTACATTATATAGTAGTAGTACATTATATAGTAGTAGTACATTATATAAAAGTAGTACATTATATAGTAGTAGTACATTATATAGTAGTAGTACATTATATAGTAGTAGTACATTATATAGTAGTAATACATTATATAGTAGTAGTACATTATATAGTAGTAGTACATTATATAGTAGTAGTTCATTATATAGTAGTAGTACATTATATAGTAGTAGTACATTATATAGTAGTAGTACATTATATAGTAGTAGTACATTATATAGTAGTAGTACATTATATAGTAGTAGTACATTATATAGTAGTAGTACATTATATAGTAGTAGTACATTATATAGTAGTAGTACATTACAAAGTAGTAGTTCATTATATAGTAGTAGTACATTATATAGTAGTAGTACATTATATAGTAGTAGTACATTATATAGTAGTAGTACATTATATAGTAGTAGTACATTATATAGTAGTAGTACATTATATAGTAGTAGACAATTATATGTAGTAGTACAATTATATAGTAGTAGTTCCCATTATATAGTAGTAGTACATTATATAGTATAGTACATTACAAAGTAGTAGTTCATTATATAGTAGTAGTAATTATTATAGTAGTAGTACATTATATAGTAGTAATACATTAATTAGTAGTAGTACATTATATAGAGTAGTTCATTATATAGTGTAGTACATTATAAGTAGTAGTACATATATAGTAGTAGTACATTATATAGTAGTAGTACATTGTATAGTAGTAATACATTATATAGTAGTAGTACATTATATAGTAGTAGTACATTAGTATAGCAGTAGTACATTATATAGTAGTAATACATTATATAGTAGTAGTACATTATATAGTAGTAGTACATTATATAGTAGTAATACATTATATAGTAGTAGTACATTATATAGTAGTAGTACATTAGTATAGCAGTAGTACATTATATAGTAGTAGTACATTAGTATAGTAGTACATTACACACAAACCTCGATTTCCCGGACTAATTGGGGGGAGCACTGGTCCGGGAACCGCAAAAGTCCGGGAAACGCAACAGTCCGATGCCGTTTTTTTTTTTTTTTTTTTTTCCCGTCACAAAGAACTGGCCAAGGGCACAACAAAAAATGGGTAACACAAAGCCCGCTTAGTTGCCAGTCCCTATAAAGAAGACAGTAAGAGAATAAAGTTAAAAAAAACCCACATTACCCACCCCCGGATGTTTATCCTACTTTAGTATTTACTGTCCGGCAACCACCAATATCAACTACCCCGCCGCGGACTTTTACGTCCACTGAGCATGCTGCCACCTGGCGGGAGGCAGCAGAAAGTGTTCAATAGTCTCAAGAGACGTTCCTGCACCAGGAACATTGGGGGTCAGGAGACTAACTGAGGCAGTGCAGGTGAACCGTGAGTGTCGTGTGCCCAAATGTAAACAATACGACCGCTGAGCATGCTGCCACCTGGCGGGAGGCAGCAGAAAGTGTTCAATAGTCTCAAGAGACGTTCCTGCACCAGGGGCAGTGGGGGTCAGGGGACTAACGGAGGGTGTGCAGGTGAACCGTGAGTGTCGTGTGCCCAAATGTAAACAATACGACCGCTGAGCATGCTGCCACCTGGCGGGAAGCGCGGACACTGACCAGGGGTGACACGAGACGCTCGGACCGCCGGACAACTTTGTCAATTTACGAACAGGACCAGGCATTTCAACGTATAAAAAAAAATATTTAAAAAAAAAAAAAAAAAAAAAAAAAAAAATTGGCCAGGACTCTGACATATCCCCGGACCTCGGATTTTGTCCGGCAAATCCGATATCCGGGAAATCGAGGTCCGGGAAATCGAGGTTTGTGTGTACAAGTATGTTCATTATAAACTCTACACCGCAGTAGTTGATGAATAAATGAGTGTGCGGCGTCCAACACTTACTAACACAACTTTCCTGAATGTAATGTTGTCGTTTTTCAAAACTCGCCGTACAGTAAAAGCCTTATAACTCGGCACTGTATAAC
>JACEEZ010021577.1:305080-320282 GCA_016584305.1 Chionoecetes opilio
CCAGTTAATGTTTTTCTGGTGGCGGGAAAGGATTCCAGTCTGTGGGAGGGGTTTTAGGCTCATAGTTGCCTCCCCACGAGTAGCAGGGTGCGCTAGCAGAGACACCCGAAGTAAATTGCATGTGGTGGCTGATAGGAATTCAGGCATGCATAATAAGAAACAGGGTATAGAAAATATGTTTAGATGAGCCGAAGTGGCAACGCGCCACCAGCCGCCATCTTGGAGCAGCCAGGTCGAGGCAGGGCGACCTGCCTCGACCCCACTCTGTTACAGGTCACGGCCACGACTACACCTCCCCCAGCCGAGGACGTCTTCTGGACCTCTCGCCACCTCCTTCCAGTTCCCCGCGTGTCTGGTGCTTGATTCCTGCTAACAGACGCAGGGCAAGTCATACCGCGAGGAGAAGGAGGGCTTGGTAGAGGCAGACGCAAGCTGGGAGCAAGGAGCGAGTCGCTAGACAGGAAGTCGACCACGTGTGTGCGCGACGAGGACCACAGGTCGAGGCTACAGGTTCTTATAATCATAATCCATAACCCCTTATATCTATTCCCCAGCCAGATAACCAGAAGCGGTAGGCTATCATAGGCATATGTAGGGAAGATATTTAGGGCGTGATTGAGTGGATGAATCTTGTGTTGGGGGGTGCTATTTGTGTTATGTGTAGATCTTGTAAATAAACTAGATAAGGTGTTTACCAAGTGTTTATTGTTTACCCTGTATGTAGTCCTGGACTGATAGCTTCATAGTGAGTCAAACAAACAACCCGAAGGTGATTTAATTATTGAGAGGTAAGTGAAGTCTAAGTACTTAAAACCCCCAGTAAAAATCTAAACCTTTACAGCGGTATTCCAGCGTTACTTTACAACGAATAATGGTACACAAGTGTTTATAAGTACCCAGTGAAGTGCGAGAAACCAAGGATTACCGGAAACTTGTGTTATAGGACGAAATAACTGCAAAATATCTCCTCATGGGCGACTCAGGTACACTGAGTGGCGGTGCCCCCGCAGACGAGGCACAAAATGGAGGTGTTTATCCATGCAAGATATGCCAAGTCCACTGTACTACAGGCATCAAATGTAACGAGTGTTTGATGTGGACACACTATGAATGTAGTGGTATTGTACTCTACCTCCTTATTACACTAATTAATTCCACCAGAAGGTATACATGCCAGGTGTGTACTGAAACAAACATTCAGGATTACTCTGACTTAGTGGCAGAAATAAAGGAATTAAAAATAGTGGAGAAACGAGTCATTAAGGAAGCCAAGGATAAGGGAGTTGCAGGGGACTTATCCAGACAGAGTGTATCTACAGACATGGCTACAGGTACGGAGCACAACGTGGTGCCATCGCCACCACCACAACTTCAAACAACAACTTTGGGTGACACACCAGAGGATGCGGACCTCTCCCTCCTGAATTCACCACAGCAAGACCTACAAGGAGCAGCAAGCCCTGAGACCAACCCCCAACCAAGGTCTCACGGTAACACTAGTCAGCAGGTACAGAGTGTGTGCCCCCAGCAGGAGGCCCATACCAGGCAACAACAGCACACCCCGCCACCTCACCAGCAGGACGAGGGGGGAAGCACCCCCAGAAAACATATATGTAAACAGTATAGAAGAGGTGTCTGTAAGTATGGACTGACTGGTAAAAATTGTAACTATGATCACCCCAAGCCCTGTAGCCGACTGATGGCCCATGGGATTAGAGGCAAGCTAGGGTGCAAACAGGGATGGAAATGTGACATGTTTCATCCTACAATGTGCAGGAACTCTCTAAGATATAATAAATGCCTCACTGAGTCATGCATCTACATGCATGTAAGAGGCACAAAACGGAGAGATACAAGAGCCCATTGCAACACCTCTGTTAACGCCAGGCCCCAGGTCTACCCTACCAATGCACAGGTACCAACATCACCAACAATGGCCTACCAACACCCTAGTGTGGGATCAGGTCAAGCACCTTTTTTAGACGTTGCACTAGAAACCAGACAGGCAGTGCAAAATCTAATGAAAGTAATGGAGGCACAGGGAAAACTACTGGCCAACTTGGCGAGAAGCAACCCAATGCCCTACCCTCCACAGCCACCAATCCATCCTTACCCATGGGTGAATGCTCTAAGCCACTAGAGTGTTTAATCTTAGGCAACATACAGGGCCTCTACCCTAAGACAAATCAAACTAAAGTGCCTTTTCTTCAGGACTTGTCAGTAGTAGAGGACCCCATGCTAATTGCCTTAACTGAAACCCACTTGAAGGGAGTAAGAGACGCTGAAGTTAAAATCAACAATTACACCCCATTCCGAACAGATAGAAAATACAGAAGTCATGGTGGAGTTTTAATTTATGTTCGGAATAACCTGACACCCTTCGTGGAAGTGCTTCTCTCCCATAATAATGATCAAGTGGAAGTGATAGTCCTTCACATAACCACATTGAAACCTTCTCATTATAAACTGTTATCGTCCTCCCCAATGTGAGCATGATGCCTTCAGTGAGGTAATAGAGAAGACACAAACAGTGGTAGCTGCAATATCACCACCCATGCCAGAAATCATTGTGTGTGGTGATTTTAACTTTCCTTTCATAAGTTGGCCAGAAGGCCAACTAACAGGAGGGACACTTGCTGACCAAGCCCAGGCAAAACTTCTACTAAGCCTGGCTGATAAACTGTTCCTCACACAGCAGATAACACACTCCAACCAGACACAATAACATCTTAGATCTGTTTTTCATAAATAACCATGTAGCAGTCACCAGCTACTCAGTAGAGAAAACAGTGTTCTCAGACCACAGCCTCATCACTGTGCAAAAACCTACAAGAAAGGAAAAATTATTAATAACCTCCACAGCCATGCGAAACTATCACCCTTTAAAGACTATGATTTTTTCAGTAGTAAAATTGACTGGGAAAAGATCCAATCACATCTTGGCACAATAAAATGGGATGAAATCATGGCAAATGATGACGCAGAGGCAATGGCACACATCTTCCTTGAGACATTGCAGCAAGTGTGTAGAGATCACGTGCTACCAAAATCAAATCGACGCACAAACAAACACATCATCCCAAGAGACAGAAGAGTCCTAATGAAGAAGAGAACATCCCTTAACAAAAGACTCCGCAATACACTAGATGCCGGGAAACAACACTCAATAAGGACAAAACTGAGAACCATCGAAATCTGTTTACAAGAATCCTACAAATTGCAGAAGGAAAAGGAAGAAAACCGAGCTGTGATCAACATCAAACAGAATCCCAGGTATTTCTTCAGCTACTGCAAGAAATTTGCCAAGACATACACGCCAATTGGGCCGCTGAAGATGGCGGATGGGAAGGTTACTTCAGACCCTGCAACAATGTGTGACCTGTTGCTGCAACAGTACAATAACACGTTCAGCACACCCCACGATCCATCACCAGTGCAGGGACCTCATTCACCAGAGAAAGCAGCCACCCAGCCCAGCCTCACGGACAGTAATTTCACACCCGAGGACATCAAGTTGGCAATAAGAGAGCTGCGGCCAAACTCAGCAGCTGGACCTGATGGCGTGCCAGCAATTGTTCTCACAAAATGTTGTGACGTCTTGGCCCACCCCATATACCTCCTCTGGAGAAAATCACTGGACACAGGTGTGATTCCCAAGATATTCAAACAGGCCATTATCTCTCCTATCTTCAAAGGTGGAGATAAAACACAGAGTAAGAATACAGACCTATTGCCCTAACCTCACACATTATTAAGATCTTTGAAAAGTGTGTGAGGAACATAATCCAAGGGTACATGGAAGATCATCAACTATTCAACAGCCATCAACATAGTTTTAGAAAAGGTCGCTCCTGCCTATCTAAGCTCCTGAGCCACTATGGGTGGATCACAGAAACGCTGGCCGAGGGGAAAAACGCCGACGTAATCTTCCTAGATTTTGCCAAGGCATTCGACAAGGTGGATCACAACATCCTCCTTCACAAGATCAAGTCCCTTGGCATAGCAGGAAATCTATGGACGTGGCTTCACAGTTTCCTTATAGGAAGGACTCAGCGAGTGGTCGTGGGAGGACAGCACTCGGCACAAACTGCCGTGATCAGCGGAGTACCACAAGGGTCAGTGCTGGGCCCACTCCTCTTCCTCGTACACTTGGGGGACATTGGCAACACTGTACATAGCTCCTTTCTCTCATCCTTTGCTGATGATACCACCATCAGCAAAGCTGTAAGTGATGCCAGTGAGGTCCAACATCTCCAACAGGACCTCAACACAGTGTTTGCCTGGGCTAAGGAGAACAATATGCTTTTTAACGAGCAAAAATTTGAGATGATGAGATGTGGTCCAAACGGAGTCATCAAAGAGACCACCAACCTGATGACAGAAAATGGCCATGACATCTCTCCCCAGCCTCACATCAAGTGCCTGGGGGTGCACCTGAGTGAGGACGGAACCTTCAAGCACCACATCAGCGTCACGGTGAAGAAAGCCAGGGAGATGGCTGGGTGGGTGTTGAGAACATTCACCTCCAGGGAACCAGAGGTCATGTTGATACTCTGGAAGTCCCTAATCCAGCCACAACCTAGACTATTGCAGCCAACTATGGTCGCCACACCAGACAGGTGACATACAAAGGCTGGAGGCCGTCCAAAGGCAATTCACCAGACGGATTTGGGGCATGAAAGGCCTCAACTACTGGGAGCGCCTTCAGAGGCTGGGCCTGTACTCCCAGCAGAGAAGAAGGGATAGGTACCGAGCCATTTATATCTGGAAGATATTAGAAAAAATGGTACCCGACCCCAACAACCTGTGTGGTGAAGTGTCCCATGCCAGCGACCGCAATGGACGTAGGTGTATGAGGAGAGCCCTGCCATCACACGCTTCCAGCAGAACCAAGACTCTTTTGGCTGCCAGTCTGAGTCATGCTGGACCAAGAACATTCAATGTTCTACCTAAGGAAGTGAGAGGCATCAGTGGGTGCAGTGTGGACAAATTCAAGGCCGCTCTAGACAGGTTCCTCAGAACCTTGCCAGATGAGCCCCCAGTGCCTGGCTACACTGCCCGCTGTCGAGCCCCCAACTCAATCGTAGATCAAGTGGACCTTCTACACAGGGACACCAAGACTACAAGCAGCGGTGGACCACCACGACTGTGAGGCATGACCCTCTAAACTTGAAACAAGTAAACAAGTAAGTAAGCAAGCAAGGGGTAAGAAAGGGTGTGGGGCTGTATTGCATGATATAATACCCAAGCAAAGGCAATATATGCACGCTAAATGGGTAAAAATGGGGTATTTCTGGGTTCAAAACTTTCCGCTATTATAAAAACAAGCCATTTGTTTATATTCTAATAGATTTTGATGTGTTTGTGTCCTCACTAATAACTTCTTGGTCTAAATCACCCTGTTTTTCATAAGGGGGCGAAGCGTAGTGCAAAAAAAATAGGGGGGAAAGCGGGCTAAGGCATCCTCCTCACTCACAGACATTCTGAGAACAACAGTTACTGAAGTCTGGACAGGAAACATTTAGGAAACATTGTATCCAACCTTTGGAAACAGTTGGGAAACATTGTTTCCAAACAAAGTTTCCATCAATACTACGGTAGTGAGAAGCGGGGCAAGGTTTGCGGGGCGGGGATCCCCACACACATGTAAAAAAAAATTATTTCCGACAAAAACGAGTCCCAGATTCATTCAATACACATCAAAACTATTCAGGAAAACTAAGTCCGAAATCGTTGAAAGCCCACTACCGAAATTTTACCGAAAATGTATTCGCTGGAATGGTCCTCCGCTCGAATCGTCCAGACACCGGTGGGAGGGAGGCTTATCTAAAATCTATAATCTCGTGTCATTCGTTCCTCCACCAAACAGCCACACTAACACTATAAGCATGAACCTCACCGACACGTGAGTCTGAGCGTGCACAGTGAGTCACGCACACGATGGTACTCACTAGAATGTAGCGCAGGTAAGTAAGTAAGTAAACCAAGTAAGGTTTGCAAGGTTTGCACAGCAAGGGTCCCAGTCAGATGGTTGGGGTCTTGCCGCTATTAGCCAACGCTTGTATCTTGTGAGACACGCGACTCTCTCCTAAGGCGAGTCCCAACACGAACACTGTATAATCGTGTTTGGATATGAATAATGCTTCACCGTATGCTGAAAATAAGTAAAATAAAATCCAAATGATCGCAGGGACTCAGGTGGCGAGCGACTGATGTCAACAAAGAGGCTGTGCGTTTCGGGCCGGGTCACTTTCGGCACTCGGTTCTTGGATTGGATTGAACCCAGAAATACCCCATTTTTACCCATTTAGCGTGCATATATTCCCTCTGCTTGGGTGTTATATCATGCAATACAGCCCCACACCCTTTCTTACCCTTACATAGCCTTGGATGGGAGTGAGTTGTCTCCGTTTACTCACAGCTCTCATTATTCAATGACTCAATCGAATATATCCCTTTAAAAAAATGATCGCACACTAATTTAATAATCAAATAACTTCTCACACTTGTGATTCCTCGAAGGGCCTGTATCGCGTGCACAAGGGGTGTAAAAATGGGGTGGCACTCGGGGGAGCACTCGATCGGGGGGCCACAGGTAATTATGGGGGGGGCACTCGGGGGAGCACAGGTAATTATGGGGGGGGCACTCGGGGGAGCACAGGTAATTATGGGGGGGCACTCGGGGGGCCACAGGTAATTCTGGGGGGGACTCGGGGGGGCCACAGGTATTTTGGGGGGTGCCGGCCCCCCCCCCCTGGCACCCCCGCAATTCCAACACTGCTTGACATCTGCTATAACTCGTAAAATGTACTCATATATCTCAATCAAGGAGGTTATATATAGGCTATATAACCTCCTTGAGCTCAATCGTATGCCACATATCTGCGCATCACGTAAATTTTGAAATTCCATCATTAAATGAGACACTATACGTACGGTACCGATTTTTCATGTCGTGCGGGTTTTTTAAGCAGTGTGTGTGTACAAGTACGATGTAAGGTGACCCGCAACCATTTATCTAGTTTTTCTGAGGTATAGCCTATATATAGCTGCGAGCCAAATTAAGTTGCGTGGGAGTATTATATGTATAGGTAGCCAAGGATATTGTAGTATAATATATCTATACACTACCCTTGATTGTAGCCATGAATCTTCTGGTGATTGAGGCCCTTGAAGTAACTGCTGTATATTCTTCAGTACTTAACCTATATCACTACCACTAACTATTAACTAACTAACTAACTACTATTAATATATATACTATCACTAACCTACAGTAATCACTGATTCGCACATAAGCCAAGTAATTATAGCTGTCACAGTATATCAGTATAGAATAAGTCTGTCCATCCTACTTTCTGTTCTCTTCAATTTTTCTCTTATTGTGTGAGTTTATTGAAGGAATTCACGTCCAGAACTTAAATTTCCTTTGCTATATAAAAAAAGGTCAGTTAATTGTTAGCCATAAAATTTCGAAAAGTAACTTAATATACCAAATTAGTTAGTGGACAATGATACTAAACAGGTCATATCTATTGCGTATATTCACTAAAAATCTTCTAATATGGTAGCCAAATTACAATGGAAATATTACGTTTTGGGTCTCAAGGAATTAAACGTCTGGGGGGAGGTAGCTATAAAAAATTAAAAAAAGTTATAATGTGTGTGGTAAGGTGCATGCATGTGTGTGTGTGTGTGTGTGTGTGTGTTAAAATTGATTGATTGAGAAATATTAAGAGAGAGATAGGATATTGAGGAGAGATATAGGTTGCAATGATTGAGTAGTAATAGTAGGGAGAGGGTAATGGTGTGTGCGTGGGTGTGTGGGTGTGTGTGTGTGGTGGGTGGGTGTGTGTGTGTGTGTGTGGGTGTTGGTGTGTGGTGTGTGTGTGTGTGTGGGCGTGTGTGGGTGTGGGTGTTGGTGTGTGTGTGTGTGTGTGTGTGGGTATGTATTCATCTAGTTGTATTTTACAGGGCCAGAGCAGCGCTCGTATGGCCCCGTCTCCATATCAACATTTTTTTATCATTCATCCTTATTTAGTGCTTAGCTTTTGGCCGAAGCCAACACCCCGGAGAGCAGGTCACAAACCCCGGCTAACACCCGGTACCCATTCACTGCTGGGTGGACAGGGGCTTGGGTTTTAAGGAAACAACCCATCTGTTTCCGCTCCGCCCGGGGATCGAACCCGGGACTTCTCGGTTGTGAACCGAGCGTGCTTACCCTACACTACGGAGTACCTGGTGTGTGTGTGTGTGTGTGTGGATATATATGTGTGAGTGTTGCAATGGTGTGTGTGTGTGTGTGTGTGTGTGTGGGTATGTGTGGGTGTTGGTGTACGTGTGGGCTCTCAAATTAAGGTATAGAGTTTAGCATATATATCGGTCAATAGCATACTAAAACTATACGGCCATGGCTTATATAATCATGGCAGGTATGTATGATCTAGTTAAGATACCATTCAGGGAACGCAATTAAGATGATGGCATACTGCAGTAAACTTTAATTACATCACCAGCTGCACTACTGGACACGTGTAACCTCTACTGCTGAGTGACGTCTGCTGAGTCACGCTGAATAGGGTAAAAATGAACAAAGATGATAATAAGAACTGGGTCTGCAGTGGCTATTCGTACACTGAGGGTGAGCTGTGTGGTTGAAAGGGCAGAGTCTGAAGAGAGAGGAGAAGTTATAGAAAAGAGAAAAGAAACATTAAGGAGGTGATACATATAGCTTTTGGAAAATAAGAGAAAAAGCTACCTACAACAGAACAATTAAAGTGAAGTGAAGTGCAAAGGTGATCAATAACAAGTCAAGTAAAGTGTTGAAGCAATTGATAGGGATAAGACAGAGTAAGAAATGAAATAGAAAAGACAGACCAGCAATAAAGAAAAGTGAAAAAATTCGTCAGGGGCCCGGGGCCAGTGTTGCATAAAATAGGTCACGCCTTGAAATAAGTAGCGCCTAATTAATTACCTCACACCCCGCCGTTCCTTACTTAATTACCACAAAATACTCTTTCATAAGTGATTAACCAGGACATGTGTGGTACTGTGGTGGCTGGAGGTACTGGAGGAGACAGGAGAGAAGAGATTGCCGTATACTACCTATATAATACTGTCACACAACCATCAGCTGACGCCTTCACTCACACACCAAAACTAATGAAAATGTTTTAGTATCACAGGTGAAATAGACAAGGGAAGAGTTAACAGGCGGGGGTGTGAGCCTTTTGTGAGGTAAGGAGCTACTTATTTCAAGGCTTTATCTATTGTATGCAACACCTGAGCAAAGTCTACCAGCCTACCCCCCCGGACCACAGCGGATCGGATCGGACTGTTGCAGAGAGGGAGAACGACGTCACCGAAGTTCCGAACCGCAGTAGTCGTGCTAGAGTGGTCGAGGGTGGGAGTGGGAGGGACTGAAGGAGGTGGCAGTGAGTGGGAGAAGTGTGGTGGCCGAGTGGGAGAAGTGTGACTCGCTATGTCCTCCTCCAGTGGGCAAGTGCGAAGGGTCGTCCTCAGCACAGGTAACATACTGGAAATGGAGGAGCTCATCAGGAATGCGGGGCAGACCACCATTGAGGAGGTATACCCGATCAATAGCCTTCACTGATCACCATCACTCAGCTCACACTAGGCACACTCACCATCACCACCCAGGCAGTTCAGCAGGGATAGTTTATTGATCGTTGTGTGTTGACCTCTCGCCAGTGTTGGGAGCGTGTTGCCACATGTCATGACGTTCTTTTTGTTTACTTTTTGCCTCAGGACCTAATGCTGGAGTGACGAGATGGGGTGCAGTCAGTTCGTACACAAGTTGTTTCGTACACCAGTAAATTCGTACACCAAAAAGTTGTTTCGTAGTCTATATGAAACCATAGTCGTTTCGTAGGTGACAGGAAGGTTCGACGGAATGCACTTTCGACGACACCGTCGAAACCTCCAACATAGTGCATCGTCGAACCTTCCAAGTCATTGCCGTCGAACCCTCTCATTCATTCCCTTCATAATATACGACACTTACAAATGAAATTGACGGACATGTATACGTATTATATACATAGGAACATAAGGATAATGACCGAGGGTGTTCAGTCTGATTTAAAATTCCTTTCATAATAATGTTTTGACCTTTCATCATGCGCAATTTAACATCGTTATTAACGCAGCTCTGATAATCGGACGAGAGAGAGAGAGAGAGAGAAGAATTAATGGAGGGCGAGGGCAGGAGAGAGACTGGGGAGGGGGTCGGCGGGAGATAAGGTCATGTTACCGCGATAGGAAAAAAGAGAAGTGGAGGAAAGAAAATACAGAGAGGGAGAGAGAATGGGGGGGGGGGGGGGGATAACGGAACAAGTTATCATAATCACTACTTTAGCCTGAGGATGAAGCCGCACACACAGTACTGTTGTTCATTGTTTATTAGTCTTTATCGCTAGTTGATTTTATTAAATACAAGATTAATGATAGGCAAGCTAAGTTTGATAGGTGTTACCACGTTAGGGTGGGATACTCTATGATAGACATACGTATAGACATATTGGAAGTTTCGACGGAGTTCGACGGTACCGTCGAAACTTCCATTTTTTACCGTCGAAAGTGCATTCCGTCGAAACTTCCTGTAATCGTTTCGTACACTCAGCTCAGAGTTGAACTTGACTACTAGTTACGAAACGGCACCAGGTATGTAAGAAAAAAACTCAATCAGTGTACGAAACAACTAACAAAACCTGGGTACGAAACAACTTGTGTACGAAACTCCCTGTAACCGACGAGAGGACCTTGTCTGGTGCACAACAGCTGGAACAGTGGGTTATTTAGAACGAAAAAGGGTAAAGCTGCAGTTTAGTACAATGCTCCCTATTTATCAATACTTTTCTGATCCCATCGCTAGTTCACTAACCTAACCTAGACATTGGTTACGTAACCTAACTTAACTGAGGGGGCACAGACCCCCCATATGTTATTTTTATTTCCGACGGGTGTTGTAGGGGTTAGAAATACTGCATATGGTCTGATCTACAATTTGAGGACCTTTATAACTGCCTGCCTTGTAATGCATTTAACTGCAGTTGAACCCGAAACAGTATCGTTGTCATGGCTATATCATATATGTACAGCTTATTCCATAACGTTTCCCAATATGCTTCTTATTGTTCTATTGGGCAAAAGTAAATTTACTCTGCAGATGTCTGAATACACAACTTTTCGAGCGGAGGACGATTCATATGATGTCATATATTTCAGTGAGAATATTACGCTGAAAGGCTAATATAGCGGCAATGTATTATCGCCCCGCCTATATTTATCACTGAAAATACTCACAAAGTATCACTAATATGCCATAAATAAGGTATTTAAGGGTAAATCTCACCTTATTTCCCATTAAATAAGTATATATCTTGGGTAAACAACAAACATGACGGCCTGGTTCCTGTACGCTGATTGGCTGTCAATGTAGCGAGGCCTCTGATTGGCCCTTGGCTCGCCGCCATGTTACGTGGTGCCACTTGCGCATTTTAAAACGAATAAGCACTTTTTATTCGTACACCGATATAGGATTGCATAGCCTTATTGAAAACCCCAGTATTTTTAAAGATTTTCCATAAAAAGTCTCCGACTTTTAAGGCCTTCGTAAAAGAAATATGACTCAATCAGTTAGTAAAACTGTACATTTTACGATATTTTGTTGATAATTCTTTTTTTACACTAAATATAGGGGGATTTTTGTGTGCTATAATATATTTCGATATTTCCGCATCGTTTTATGTATTAATCACGCGCCTGGTGGCTGTATTTTGTTTATTTATTTTAAGGGTTTTTTGTTTACATTTTAACATCTACCTTATTCTTCCTTCTAAATGAGCGGTGAGGTTATTTGCGTGTGATTAGTTATGCCTACAGCCGCAGTGTGTTTATGGGACGTGTTTTTCACGTGTTTACTGGAGGAATACATCTGACTCAGTGGTTGAAAGGGTCAAATTATCGAAAAAACATAACATGTATTGCTCCTGGGTTTAAACACTGAACTAGGATCTGTTACTGTTTATAAGATACACACATCATATAGTATTTGCCCATATTTTTTCACGAATTATAAGAGCTTTGTTAAAGAGTATTTTTGCTGTGGTAAATTCGAGTTTTTTTCAGCCATCTTTTGAAACCCAATATTTCATTAATTCCTCGTTATTTCATTGGGTATTATTTTACGATAGGACCAAACTTCACTACACAATTGGGAGCATGGTTTTTGTTTACCTTATTGTATTCTAAGAGACATTTTCTCATTGAGCTTTCCGTCGCAAATCAATAGTTTCAGAGATATAGAACATTTTAGGTGGGAGGAGGAATACGTCTCCTTGTTTACAAAATGCCACCCTCTTCCTCTTCTTGTGACCTGCATCGCTTTTGTTTCGGAGTAAGTTTTCCGTGCGCACCCGTGGCTAGGAGGTTAATCTCGGGGTTTGGTATTTTATTAAACTTTTATTATTAGACCCCAGTTAGGAGGTTAAAGGTTAGGTTCAGGTTAAGTTAGGTAAGGTTCAGGGGGGCCATTTTCGAATACTACTAAGAACATCTTAGGGGACTAAGACCATCTTAGCGCTAGTTGGACATTTTCGGAAGCAAATTTCGCTCCGCCTAAGACAGCGCAGCGAGTGTAAACTAAGGCAGGGTTGGGGTCGTCTTAGCCCGCAATTTTCTTCGTCACCATAACAACAATGGTTATATTATTGGTTATATATTATATATTTTAGACTATATATAGTATATTAGGCTGCATAATACACTATGTATAAATATATTATATATATATATATATATATATATATATATATATATATAATAATATATATATATATATATAGGTGTGGGCTATATATATACTATATATATAGGGGTGGGCTGGGTGGAATAGATATGTTTTGCGACAGAAACAGTTAGCAGATCATCAAACATCAAAACTCACCAGAATTTTTTTTCGTTATTCACGATAATATCACATACTGGCTATGTGTGTGTGTGTGGAGGATGAACAGGGAGAAGGAAGAGGAGGGAGAAGAAATAATAGAAGGAAAAAAAGGAGAGAGAGAGAGAGAGACTCCCTCGGCGTGGAATACGTATTTCCCGCCAAATACAGACTTGTGTCGCACGCGCTGATTGGTTGAAGCGGAGGTGGTGGCACTAAGAAGGGTTGGGCTTACTGTCCCCTTACACGAGGCTAAGATGACGTCCTAAAATGCTTCCTTAGTAGTCTTCTTAGCCCGGTATAACTAAGTCGGTCTTAGGACGCTAAGAGAGTGTAGTTTAGAGCCCCTTCGAAAGTGCCCACCCAGGTTAGGTTAGGTAGCCACGGGTGCGCACGGAAAACTTACTCCGAAACAAAAGCGATGCAGGTCACAAGAAGAGGAAGAGGGAGGCATTTTGTAAACAAGGAGACTTATTCCTCCTCCCACCTAAAATGTTCTATATCTCCGAAACTATTGATTTGCGACGGAAAGCTCAATGAGAAAATGTCTCTTAGAATACAATAAGGTAAACAAAAACCATGCTCCCAATTGTGTAGGGAAGTTTGGTCCTATCGTAAAAATATACCTTTCATTTTTTTTTTAAGGCTTATTGAGTCCTATTCATCATTATTTTACTTTATCCGGGTTGATTTATTAATTATTTGATGTTTTTGATTATGAAGGGAAAAGTTGTAGCCTCGAGTTGGATGTCAAGATCAAGAGGATCTCTGATCAATTCCTCTTGATGACGTCACAGCGGCCATATTGGAAATTTAGCCTTATTCTTATATTTATACCTCAATTTACGGCTCCCCTTGCAATATTCAAGGCTATGTAAGGGTTAAGTAAGGGTGTTGGGCTGTATTGCGTGATATAACACCCAAGCAATGGCAATATATGCACGCTAAATGGGTAAAAATGGGGTATTTCTGGCTTCACTTATCTTATTTATTTTATTTTCTGCTTTTTACCTCAATTTACGGCTCCCCTTGCAATATTCAAGGCTATATAAGGGTTAAGTAAGGGTGTTGGGCTGTATTGCATGATATAACACCCAAGCAAAGGCAATATATGCACGCTAAATGGGTAAAAATGGGGTATTTCTGGCTTCACTTATATATATATAATTTTTTTTGGGGGGCCTCCAGCAGGGAGGACCATGGGCTAGCTTGAGCCCGTCAGAGAGATGCTTTGAAAAAAGAGAGGATAGTGTTCGTGCTGCTGGCGTGCGGCACGAGGACTGGCTTGTCCATCCTGACGAAGAGTGCGGGGTAGAAAGGGGCACTCAGCAGGATACACTCTCCGTGTGGGGGGGGCGCAGCAGGCTGCTATGCGTCGGGGATGAGAGGGAAGAGAGGAGAGTGTTTGTGCTGCTGGCGTGCGGCACGAGGACTAGCTTGTCCATCCTGACGAGGAGTGTGGGGCACTCAGCAGGATACACTCTCCGTACTATGCAATGTTTCTTCCGTTTCCTGCGGCACACGGGTTTCCGGCAACATACGGTCCCGGGGACTACACCGACGCCACCTTCACGGGAGCCCCGACCCCGTGAACGTGGTGCCGGGTATGTTCCCGAGGCCGCTCGCCTCCAAAGACCCGTGTGCCACAAGAACCAGGAGAAACATTGCTGGGACTATTTCTGAATTGCAGATAAAAAATATTCCCAAAATCTTCACTTATCTTATTTTCTTCTACTTTTTACCTCAATTTACGGGTTCCCTTGCAATATTCAAGGCTATGTAAGGGGTAAGAAAGAGTGTGGGGCTGTATTGCATGCATGATATAATACCCAAGCAAAGGCAATATATGTACGCTAAATGGGTAAAAATGGGTTATTTCTGGCTTCACTTATCTTATTTTCTTCTGCTTTTTACCTCAATTTACGGGTTCCCTTGCAATATGCAAGGCTATGTAAGGCGTAAGAAAGGGTGTGGGACTGTATTGCATGATATTACCCATTGACAAAGACAATATATGCACGAAAAATAGGTAAAAACTGGGTATTTCTGGCTTCACTTATCTTATTTGTTTTATTTTATTCTCCTGTTTACCTCAATTTACGGGTTCCCTTGCAACATTCAAGGTTATGTAAGGGGTAAGAAAGGGTGTGGGGCAGTATTGCATGATATAATACCCAAGCAGAGGCAATATATGCACGCTAAATGGGTAAAATGGGTTTCCGTCTGGTCAGGGTG
>JACEEZ010021577.1:321009-357036 GCA_016584305.1 Chionoecetes opilio
GTGGGATACCTTTAAACGTGAAATTCTACAGGCTGCCAAGGAGTGTATTGGGGAGCGCCCGAGGTCAAAGCGTGGTTTTGTCTCGATGGAGACGCTGGAGAAAATCGAGGAGAGTCTAGCTGCCAGGCTAGCTGGGAACCAGGACCAGCACAGGGCTCTGTCACGCCGGACTAGAACCCTCCTGGGGAGAGACAAGGAGAGGTATGTCAGGAGTCGCTGAGGATGTCGAGGGTCATTTGAACGCTAATGACCTCCGACCCGCCTACCGAGCCCTGAAGAAGCTCCATTCCAAGTCTCCATCTCGGACGAGTGCTATTCGAACAGCAGATGGGCGCCTTGTGTCGGACATGGATGGGCAGATGGCTCGTTGGGCTGAGTACTTTGGGCAGTTGTTCACGGTGGATCCTCCAACTGAGCAGCTTTACACCACTGGGTTACAGGCAGTGGATGCCGATCCTCCCATTGACGAAACCGCACCCTCTCTTTATGAAGTCAGAGAGGCTGTATCAAAGTTGAGGGGTGGAAAGGCAGCTGGTGTTTGTAATATCAGTGCGGAGCTCCTCAAAGCTGGGGGTGAGGCCTTGATCCGCGGGTTGCATGCTGTCCTGACTGCCGTGTGGCAATTGGGTACCATTCCTCCTGACTGGAAAAGGGGGCTGGTCGTCCCTATCTGGAAAGGGAAAGGGGGCCGTCAGGACTGCAACAATTACCGCGGTATTACACTGCTCAGCGTGCCAGGCAAGGTGCTTGCCCATCTATTGCTGACACGGATCCGCAGTCATCTGCTGAAGCATCAGAGACCTCAGCAGTCTGGGTTCACGCCTGGTAAGTCAACAACGGACCGTATCCTAGCGCTTCGTGTCCTGGTGGAATGCCGACGCGAGTTTCGACAGGGGATGCTTGCAGCCTATGTTGATCTCAAGAAGGCGTTTGACTCAGTGCATCGTGAGTCACTGGGATCTTCTGCGACTTCGCGGGATTCCTGCAAGGACTATTGGTTTGATGATTGGTCTGTATTCTGGGACTGAGAGGGCTGTGAAGTGTGGGGGAGGTGTATCCAGCTTTTTTCCTGTTAATACAGGAGTGAACCAAGGGTGCGTCCTTGCCCCATCAATTTTCAACACTTGTATGTACTGGGTATTGGGCATAGTTGTAGATCAAAGTGATTGTGGAGCATCCCTCGGCAACACCAAGATCACTGATCTTGTTTTTGCCGATGATGCAGTAATCTTTGCTGAGTCGCTGGAGGTCCTGGTGATGGCTCTCGAGGCGCTGCACGAGTAGGTGAAGCCTTTAGGACTTGAGGTCTCCTGGCATAAGACCAAGGTCCAGGTGTTTGGAGGCTTACTAGATGAAACAGTACATCTGTTCATGCCTGCAGCGAGGACATTTAGATCTTGGAAAGTTTTACATACCTTGGTAGCGCAGTCTATAATGACGGCGGGTCACGTCAAGAAGTCTTACGGCGGATTGGCATAGCCCACGGTGTTATGGACTCGCTCGGCAAGAGTATTTGGCGTTGTCGGTACCTGTGCAGGAGGACAAAGATCCGGATCTTCAAGTCGCTTGTGATCCCTGTCTTACTCTATGGTTGTGAGACATGGACACTAAATAGCGACTTGAAGAGACGAATCGATGCCTTTGGTAATAAGTGTCTTCGCAGAATCATGGGGTATCGCTGGGATGATTACGTGTCAAATCAGCGATTGCACCGTGAGACTGAATCGAGGCCTATTACCTGCATAGTCCGTCAGCGCCAACTTTGGCTATATGGGCATGTGGCACGCTACCCTGAAACCGATCCTTCCCATCGGGTTGTATCTGTAAGAGACAATCCGGCGTGGAGGAGGCCAAGGGGGCGCCCACAAGGCTCGTGGCTGGGGCAAGTTGATGTTTCTTGTCGAGAGCTGCTTTGTATGGGAAAGGAGCCTGCATGGGGTATCGCGCGTGGTGACCCCCGGGAGTGGCGTCGTAGGGTGGGCGAGGCGACGCGCTCCCCGGCGTATGCCCCCAATGATTGATTGATAAATGGGTAAACATGGGGTATTTCTGGCTTCACTTATCTTATTTTCTTCTGCTTTTTACCTCAATTTTCGGGTTCCCTTGCAATATTCAAGGCTATATAAGGGGTAAGAAAGGGTGTGGGGCTGTATTGCATGATATAACACCCAAGCAGAGGCAATATATGCACGCTAAATGGGTAAAAATGGGGTATTTCTGGGTTCAAAACTTTCCGCTAATATACAAACAAGCCTTTTATTTATATTCTAATAGATTTTGATGTGTTTGTGTCCTCACTAATAACTTCTTGATCTAAATCACCCTGTTTTTCATAAGGGGGCGAGGCGTAGTGCAAAACACAAGGTGGGGAAGGGGGGCTAAGAGAGTATGGAAGTATTATTAATATTGTACCATATAAACTCTGGTAGAATGAAGTAGTAGACTACGTACCGTAGATAACATTTTAGTCGCCACCTGCCCTAATGTCGCACGGCGCCATATATTACGAATTATAGCATCACTACTGATTTTCATGTGCCACTGAAGATGATACACAGTAGTTTATATCATGACTGTATAATCTACCCTGTTTCAGCATTGTTTTATGCTCTGTAGCTGCAAGTATATACGGTTTCAAATTTCGCTACTGGGTTTTTTTGGGGGCGACGACGACAGCGGGGGGACACTCAGTACATTGTTAAATAAGAGGTTGTTAAGTTCTAGATCAGTGTACAAGTGATCCACAATCATTCGTTCTAAGGTCTTGCAGCTCACTGATGTTGGGGTAATGGGCCTATAATTAAGGGGAGTGTAACGGGAACCTTCATCTGTGAGGAGGAAGCTGCACTTAGCCTCACTGGAGCAAAAGAGGGAGGGAAGCAGGGACATG
Organism: Chionoecetes opilio; assembly: GCA_016584305.1. Lineage (NCBI taxonomy): Eukaryota > Metazoa > Arthropoda > Malacostraca > Decapoda > Majidae > Chionoecetes > Chionoecetes opilio. The sequence continues at coordinate 323,900 of JACEEZ010021577.1, forward strand.
ATAGTCCTATATAAGTCTGTGATAGGCAAAGGTGATATTGACTAAGAATACGTCATAACCCATGCAATAAACAGAATAAGAGGACAGTAAAAAACTTTATCAAGCAATAAAACAAGGAAATAAAGGTAGTGAAGCTTCTCAAACAAGAGTTACTGCAAGAAAAAGAGAACAAACCACTAACTGATGTAGGTAGTGTTTGCAAGTAGTATTCACACTTTTGAGAATGTATATGATATAATTACAAAGGTAAACGAGATTCTACAAGCTTGACTATACCTGTAAATATGTAATCAAGTAAGAACACACACACAGACCATTATGTAAAGAGAGATGAAGAAATCTTAAATGGTTAATATATTCCCATGAAGCAACCACTTGTTAAGAAAGATTGCATTTTATATGACTTTCCTTGCTCCTTTATATTTTTATGAGATACTGCATGCAGCTGATTATACACTGGTTCATCATGAGTGTTATGTCACCCTTTAGTGTGCAAACCAAACCTTGGAGAGGATAATATAGTAATGAATTCGGAAAGTTGTATAGAAATGAGCATGTCTTATTACATGATAACTATGCTGAAGTGTGAATTTGTGGATTATACCTTTTTCACACCCAAAAATCACCCTAAACTTTTCTCTACTCAAAAATCCACCAAAAAATCAACCCACACCAAAAAATCGCCCTAAAAACTTCACTTCAACTTTTCTCCACACCCAAAATTCACCCTATAAACTTTCTTCCACTTTTTCTTCACATCATCAGTATTCTCACACAGGCTACATTATGCAGGAACACTTAACTTCTTAGGGGAAAGGAACATATCACTATAGAAAATCATTACAGAATACAACAGCAAAGTTACTTCTGCACGATTCTAGGATAAGTGAAGATATAATGAGGGACATTGATACAGCAGCAATGTGTTTCTAGAAAGAATTGTAATGATGTGTTTTCATTTTTACAGCTCCGGGGCAGTATCAACACCACCCTGAGCAGCTGGTGCGGCTCCAAGGGCTGGGGGCAAAGTGGCGAGGTGTTGACCATCCAGCGTGGGGGCAGAAGTTCTGGACTAAAGCCAAATGACACCACAGGCATCAAAACGACCGTCAAGCTATTTCTCAGCAATAATGATTCCACACAGGTCGAGGATGCAATTCAAACAGGTAGTTATTTGTTCATTAAGGGACTGTTACTCTAAATATCAGACTATATGCATACTTCAGAGATTTCAACCATGTCATTACTGTAAAGATTGATTGATTTAACCCCTTCACGCCCAGATGTTTTCTTTGCTATATAAAATCGTCTGTTGTTAGCCATAAATTTACAAAAACTAGCCGAATATACCAAATTTGTTAGTCGACAAGGATACTAAACAGGTTAAATCTATATAATACTGCTTATATTTATCAAAATTGTCTAATCGCTGAGTCCATTCCAATCATTTACCAACCTATTTATGAACCAGTTTTTCCCTATATCCTTTTTAAATCTACGCTTACTTACTTCAATGCAAACACTCAAGCTATCTCCCTCTCTCCCAGTGTCCTCCAGCCTCAACCTGGCGCGCATCGACCTGGTGATTGTGACGCCCCCGGATGTGAGTGATGACGCCACACTGGAGAGTCTGGAGCCAGTGTGGGGGGCGCTGGAGGCCGCAGTGAGGCGCGGGGATGTGATGTCCCTCGGCCTGGCGGACGTTTCGTACCAACTGTTCCGTGATCTGTTCAATTGGGCCAAGGTAGGGGTCGTTTAGCAATGGTCTCCAATGTATGTTCTCCTATTTTGGATGTAGGTAGCGTTAATTGACAGGAACTACCACGTGTAGGTCTCACGGCCTCTTGTAGCTTCCTTATTTTCTTATGTTCTTATGTGTTGACCTCCGTGGTGTAGTGGCTAGCGTGCCTGGCTACGAATCTGCGGGCCCTGGTTCAAATCCGGGCCAGGGCAAGTCGGTGACCAGCCCACCCAGCTGTTCTTCCTTCCTTTCGGGGTTGATAAATGGGTACCTGGGGTAACCTGGGGAAGGTAACTGTGGTAACCCGGGTGTCACACTAGCCCTGTGTCCCGGGGTAACGGGTCCTCACCCACCACAGGCTGTAAGGGCTAATGCCACGGAGATGAGCACCGAATGCCACGTGCAGCATAGCGTATGCCCCATCTTTACTTTTTTTATGTGTTGCAGGTGAAGCCGTCCACTCTGCAGGTGAATCTGTCGTCCTGCTGTTTGGTGCCCCCGGAGCTCTCTGCCTTCGCCCATCAGAATGACGTGCAGGTTCTCACCCACAATGACGCGGCAGGTGAGACACAATTTTTTATTTATTTATATATATATTTTTTTGTTGTTGAAGCCTATAGTGCCTGTAGGCTATTTTTATTATCAATCTGGAGGTTGATGATGGTTGGTCCTCCGCCCGTTGGTGGCGCAGGCTGGATTTTTATAGTGACACCTGTGATGTTATAGGTGAAGGTCCATTTTTTGTGATGGTCTACCCTCAGTTAAAGGTTTGTATCAACCCCTTCGCGCCAATAATAATGATAATGAATGATAATGATAATAAACGCAGCAAGGCATTTACACAGGTTAACCCCTTCGCGCCCAGATCTTTCCGTGTTAAGTTTGTGTTAGAAATCCTTTTCTATCATATAGGTAGGAGATAGAAAGTGTGATAATATTTGTTATTTATGCCATAGTAGCACAGTAGCATTTTGAAATATTTACAGAATTCTTCTTGTCAACATTTTTAAAAGGAGGCTAGACAATTTCATGGATGGGGATGAAAAGTTGAAGTAGGTAGTATTATGTAGTAGTAGATGTAGGTAGTGTTAAGTAATAGGAACTACCACGTGTAGGTCTCACGGCCTCTTGTAGCTTCCTTATTTTCTTATGTTCTAAATTTATGTTCTTGTTCTAAATTTATGTTCTTGTTCTAAATTTATGTTCTTGTTCTAAATTTATGTTCTTATGTTCTAAATTTATGTTCTTATGTTCTAAATTTATGTTCTTATGTTCTAAATTTATGTTCGTTCTAAATTTATGTTCTTATGTTCTAAATTTATTTTCTTATGTTCTAAATTTATGTTCTTATGTTCTAAATTTATGTTCTTATGTTCTAAATTTATGTTGTTATGTTCTAAATTTATGTTCTTATGTTCTAAATTTATGTTGTTATGTTCTAAATTTATGTTGTTATGTTCTAAATTTATGTTGTTATGTTCTAAATTTATGTTGTTATGTTCTAAATTTATGTTTATGTTCTAAATTTGTGTTCTGTGTAAATTGGTCTTGTTGTAAATTGTGTTCTTATGTTCAATTATGTTCTTATGTCTAATTTATGTTCTTATGCTCTAAATTTATGTTTTATGTTTTAAGTATGTTCTATTTCTTAATTTATTTCTTATGTGTAATTTATGTCCTGTGTTCTAAATTTATATTCTTATATTCTAAATTTAAGTTCTTATGTTCTAATTGTTAGTTAGTTGTTATATGTTATTTGTGTTCTTATGTTCTATGTCTAAATTCTACCTTTCAGAAATCGTGGATGAAGACATAGTCACCAGCATCACCAAGCGGGTTGGGTTGACTGGTGCCCAGCTGCAGTGGGTGGCCCGTCACCGCACCATCCAGGTGTGCTTCGGCCTGGTGCAGGACAAGGGATACACCCTGGCGTTGGCCTGCAGTGGATAGTCTGGTGCGGATGGTTGTTATTATCTACATTTTTTACATCATTGTGAAGTTGTTTGTAGGTTTTAAGTGGAGTACATTTTGTTTTAACCCCTTCACGCCCAGATCTTTCCTTTGCCATATAAATTTGTCTGTTGTTAGCCATGAAATTACGAAAAGTTACTGAATATACCGAATTAGCTAGTGAACAAGGATACTAAACAGCGCATATCTATTAAAATATTTCTTATAGTCACTAAAAATCGTTTTATGGTACCCAAATTACAGTGGAAATTACGTTCTGGGTCTCAAGGGGATAAAGATACTGTTACATACACCTAACTTCCTTTGGGTGTACCTAGTGATCCCTTTGAGATGATGCTTAGCACTGAATTAGCCAGTACATAGTCATGGGAGAAATGCCGCTGAGAACAGAGAATTATAATCATAGACCGTTGGAGCATGAGAATGTGTCTGTAGTTCGAGCTGTTCTTTATAACCTCCATTGATTACACACACACACACACACACACACACACACACACACACACACACACACACACACACACACACACATATACATACACACACAAAAAAAACCAATTATGGCAATAATTTTTTTCTTAATATTTATTAAAAACCTCCATTGACATGATAAGATAAGATACTTTGATCCTATCTAGACACTTTGCAAGTACCAACTACAAGGTTATTGACTATACAAAGCGCCACCACGCCAGGACGAACTTGGTGGACTCGAACCGCTGACCGAATGCAGGGATTCTACACTCGAGTCCACGACTACCAACCGCGCCACCCTGACGGGTCATTGGCATGATAACTGCACAGGGATTTTCAGTGCATGCTTTCCATCACTTCTAAGCCAACATCCATGAAGTTAACAAATCATCAATAGAACACCTACTTCTAGTGCCATATTTGTTTAATCATAGATCATTTGTGAAATAAAAAGCTGAAAAATCCATGTTTCTGAATAGTTTCATGAAGTTTTAGTGTATTATGAGGTAGAAATGTAATACTGTTAGGCAGCATGGAATAGAATAGAGTAAACATCAGGAAACCAGGATGGTACATAAGAGTCTTAAGACAAGCCATCAAGTGAAGCATAGACATTGGAGAAGCATGAGAACAATTATATTCTTGAGTCATTAGTTTACAGTGCCTTCACCAGCAAGTATTTCATAGTGATAGCCTAGATACTATGGTTTATTCACCCTAGTGGTTAAGCCTTTTTTAATTTATTTGTGTGTGTGTGTGTATATTTGAATGGATTAGATGAGCAGTTTCTTATTCATCTCGGTAAAAAAGAAACTCCAAGTTATCTGCCTCCAAGAAACTCCTTACTCACCCCCCTGTCCCAATTCCCAATTTATGATCCTCCCCTAACAAATACACATCCTCTGATCTAACCATCCTGCTGTAACGTTCCTTTCCCCTTCCCTCACCGTTTCACTCTTTCTCTATAACCCCTGACCCTTTATTATACTTTGCCATAGTACCATATGACCTCTGATGTCTGGCACATTTCTCTTTTTTGGCATTAAATCAATCAATCGGTAAAAAAGATGGTGATTTTAGGACAGCTGTCATCTTATTTGTTTGTTTTGGTCGACGTGCTAGAATTCTACAGAGTTCATTCCCTATACGACCAAAACAAGACCAAGTAGTTGAAGAAGAAAGTAGAGAAGACAGCATCAGCACTTTGTTGATTCATGTAAACATTACTGAAGATTGATATAGTACATACAGTATGATAATGATCAACGATGCATTGGATATTTTGACTATTATAATGTCCTGCAGATCTATTTGATGTAGAGAGAAAATAAGGTGAAAAGATATATGTACAATTTTCTTTAACCCCTTCACGCCCAGATCTTTCCTTTGCTATAAAAAATTGTATGTTGTCGAGCCATAAAATTTCGAAAAGTAACTAAATAAACCAAATTAGTTGGTGGACAAGGATACTAAACAGATCATATCTATAAAAACATTGCTTATATTCATTAAGATTATCTAATGGTGGTCAATTTACAATGGAAATTACGTTCTGGGCCTCAAGGGGTTAATTGCCATAAGGGGACATTATACGTGAATTTTGTGCAACTCTGCCTCTCATAATTCATTATTTCCCTTAGATATTTATTTTGCCACAAATCTGGACTCTTTTTAGGCATGGTTTTGGCCTTATAGGAAAGATTTCAGGCTGTTGCTTATTGATAATGTAAAATTAGTATTTGAAATATTGTTATATTTGCTTTATTGTACACTACCGTCAATTTGAAATCATTGACAAGTAGGATGCAATTCAGTGCCACAAGAAATTCTACCTATACACAAGCATATATTTTGACCTTGTTTCTAGCCACCTTGAATGCTACTCTACTGTTTCCCTTCACCTTGCAGCTCAGACGTGCGCCCCATCACTAAACACGCTAGGTGTGGCCAAGGGGAAGACGCAGGTGTTGGTGGTTAACATGTTATCACAAGTTCATTATCATACGAGTATCTACACACTATGTGGCTCAAAATCACCATGTTATTTACCACATTGTAGACCTGTGTGTCTACTTTGAAGAAAATATTGCAGGCTCCATTTGGAAATTCACTTGTATTGCTCTAAATGTATCATTCTGTTTAACCTCTTCACGCCCAGATCTTTCCTTTGCTATAAAAAAAAATGTATGTTGTCGAGCCATAGAATTACGAAAAGTAACTGAGTATACCAAATTAGTTAGTTGACGAGGATACTAAACAAGTCATGTCTATAAAATATTGCTGATATTCACTAAAAATCTTCTAATGGCACCCAAATTACAATGAAAATTACGGTCTGGGTCTCAAGGGGTTAAAGAACAAATGGGTCCTTAATGTGTGGCACCTAAATATTGAAAGAGACCGGAATCTGAAGAGGATATGAAGTCAGAAAAATGTGTTAACTCCCTTATAGAGGGTAACTAAAATTATCCGGCATCCATAGGAAGCTGTTTCCGTATAACGGTACATGAATTGTATGGGTGCATCACCGTGGCTTAGATCTCTTGTAACATGGGGTAAAATCTTCATTATACAGATACTACATTTTGTATGGGCAATGATGATGCATAATATGGCATACAGAATTGATTGTCTGGGTGGCCAGTATCCAGTGGAGTGGGAGGGCAACTCTGCCTGATTCTGAATGGCCTCACTTTTCGGTGTGATGGAGAACAACATCCCAGAAGGCTCTAGGCCAGAATGATGGACTGTCAGTCGACATGCTAGTGACTGTTGCCCTCGCCACTGTGTTTGAATATCATTATATTGTATTCACTTTGGAGAGCTGATCTAAAGACCATGTTGGGATCTGGCTATGGTTCATTTGACATATTACTTGCATTGCACTCTTCATAGTGCTGTCCTCACAGCATCTGCCATGGAGGGATGCTATTTGCGGCCCACCCTCTTCAAATGTTACTAGATGGAGCTGCCAATAACAGGAGTAGTATATAGGAGTATTAACATGCAGGACTAGAATAGGGCTGCCTTTTAATGGAGCTACTGTTTATTAAAATAAGAAGGATCTTAATCATGTCAAGAGGGTCCAAGCAGCAATACAATTAGTTTATTATGCTTTTATTGAATACTTTTGAAGTATAAAATTACTATTTTATATAAGTAAAGGCAACTCTTTGCTTACTAGCAGTGAAAGTGTCGAGACCACTTTCAAAGGGGTGCCAAATAAGGCAGTAAATAATGTTGAGCAAGCAGTCTCTGCCTTGCGTGTTCGGCCTGCTTTTGTATGCCCTGGATTTCCAGACAATTAACAATTTGCTAGATGACCAATTGCTGTTGCTAGTACAAAATATATAACATATATGAACCTGTCTTGAATTCCTGCATACATTTGTGACTACATACTGCTTATTTTCTGTATGAATGTGTGTGTCTATTATCTGGTTTAGAGTTAACAGAGCTCAGTTACACTTGACTGGCGTGTGCTCTGGTGTGTCCGATGCTTCAATAGGGGAGATCAATAGACAGATGAACAGCACAAAAATTCAGCTGAATGGTCACATTGGAAAACAAGCATTAGCTACGCACAGGCACCTCAACTAGAGGGACGGATAGGGCAATCATGGCACCAATTTCAGATGCATAATTTTTGAAAGGCATAATTCCTCTTTGAAATTTGTTATTTTATATTCAGCATTCATAGTTTTTAAATACCGGATAATGGAGGGTTTCCCTGTGCTGTAATGCGATGTGACATACTAGAATATAACTTGGTCATATATGGCATTGATACAGAAAAGTGTATGCACGTCAAAGAGGTGCAATAGTGCAGTTATTCACTATATTCCACAATTTATCATTAAAATGTTACAAAATATATTTTTTCCTGATGGTTCTGTTTTTCAAATATAAGTCATTCACTAGTCTTGTAGCATCCCCTATTAAAGCAAGTTAAGCAACAGATGGGGTGAAACTGAGTTGTTATTTGCATCACCGTGGCTTAGATCTCTTGTAACACGGGGTAAAATCACATACTGTTCCTCAACGCCAAAAGGAAGTAGTCTTGACGACCCACTTTTTTTCTTTTTTTTGTCGCACATTCCCCTTTTTTGGCAATAAATCAATCAATTATTTTTATTGTCAATGAGTCGAGCGAACATACAGTCTGCACAGGACTGAGGCAAGTGCCTGCAAGATGCTGTGGCTGTCAGCGTTTCACATCAGTGTGCATTATTTGTGTCAGCCATCGGGCCCTCGGCTGTTTCCTCTGCCACCCACGTCCCCGGAGCAGAAGTGAGGCGTGATTGGTTAGGCTGCCTCGACCCCCCAACCCTCATATGAGGCGCTTGTTTCAGAAAGTCGATAAGCGCCATCAATAAAAAACTAAGAAAATGGCTTCAAAATTTTTCAAAAGATATGACATTTTGAACATTGAAACATTTTGAAGCCATTTTCTCAGTTTTTTGTTTGTGGCGCTTATTGACTTTCTGAAATAAGTGCCTCATATACAGCGTTGTTTACTTTGTTGTTTTGGTGCTTGCCTTGCCTCAGCAGGGGAACCACCATGCTAACCTCAGACACACTCTGCCATCTTGACATGAACAGAAGTGGCCTCTAAAAGATGTCTGGATTTAGTCTATTATACACTTATTTATTCATGTTTGTCACATTTTTATCAATGATTTTTAGGTCATTTTTAGGAAAGGTTTTATATTTATTTTATATAATATAGAATTGTTTGTAAACACAGAATTACTTTGTAAAGATTTGAAAATATTTTTCATAAGTAGGTTAAGTATCAGTTTATTGGTGGGAAACTTTTTATATTTATTTCATACCTGTAGTTTGTGAATACAAAATAATCTTTTGATGGCATGAAACTGTTTCAAACTATCAAAAGTATAATTATTATCACTAATCATCGTTATAATTATTATTATTTATTGTTATTATTACTATTACATGTATTATTATCATTGTTATTATTATCATATTGTGAATTTTCTGGTATATCCTAAATTATATTATTCAGATAAAACTCCTAGAGATATCATGTGATAAAATTATTTGAAAATACTATAGAGTTATCTTGTTGATTAAAGAACATTAATGATCTGTAAGATTTCATTCCCTTCACTGCATTCTTGAATGCCACATGGAAATGGATCTGCCTTTGGCTCAAGGCCTTCCTTATGTTCTTGACCCTTTCACGCCCAGATCTTTCCTTTCCTGTATAAAATTGTCTGTTGTTAGCCATAAAATTATGAAAAGTAGCTGAATATACCAAATTAATTAGTGGACAAGGATACTAACAGGTCATATCTATTAAAATATTGCTTATATTCATTAAAATCGTCGAATGGTGGTTATATTACAATGGAAATTACGTTCTGGGCCTCAAGGGGTTAAAAAATGTTAAGTCCTGTACTGTGCTTCTCACCTCCTACAGCCCTTCAACAAAGAGGCTGTATGCATAAGCACAACAGCAGTAACAAGGCAGCCAACATCTGAACTAACTAACAATGGATGGGTGGGATGCAACAGCCTTGGTGATGATGCAGCTTTACCCACAACACACTAAAGGCGCTGACACTGCACAAATGACCTCACAACAAAAACATGACATGACTTTGCACTCAGTGAGGTAAGGCATTTGGTCTTGTGTATATATATGAGGCTGTGAGGCAAACTGAGTCATGAAAATGTGAAATAAGGAGATGTAGGAAAAGTTTAAGGAGAGGTAGGAAAAGTTCTTAATGCTACTAGTCATCAGGGTAGAACAAGAAGTAACGGATTCAAGCTGGAAAAGCATAGATTTAAAAAAGAAAAGGGAAAAACTGGTTCACAAATAGGGTGGTAAATGATTGGAATGGACTCAGTAGACAGGTAGTTAGTGCAGAGTCATTAGGGAGCTTTAAAAGGTGGCTAGATACATTCATGGATGGGGATGAAAGGTGGAGGTAGGTAGTGTTCAGTAACAGGAACTACCACGTGTAGGTCTCGCGGCCTCTTGTAGCTTCCTTATTTCCGTATGTTCTTATGTTCTTATGAGGCTGTGAGACACAAATTGAGTCATGAAAAATTTCCCAAATATTCTGAATGACACAGGTTATTGCAAATGAAACACGAAAATAATAATAATAATAATAGCAACAACAATAACAATACAACAATAATAATGATAATGATAACAAAAATAATAACAAATACGTATGGACATATAGACCACTATATATATCTCTGCTGGACTGTTCACGCGACAATGTTTTGAAATTGCCAGGCTGCATAGCGGCCCGCGGCCCGCCCGACAAAGAGATATAGCTTTGAAGCTCCCTTCTCACATTCCAAAATCGAACCACGATATCGCCACTGATTTAATTATTGACGCTATCGTGAACTTTGACCACGATAAACGCAGACCACAATTAATAGCCTGAACAATGTCACGCTGCCTGTAAGTAATATATATATATATATATACGCGTATATATATATATATATATATATATATATATATATATATATATATATATATATATATATATATATATATATATATATATATATATATATATATATATATATATATATATATATATATATATATATATATAATAGAATAACTAGTCTGGCCTACACAATGTATTGGTGACGTTCAAGTCTCAATTCCAGAATTCTTTAAAAAAAGTGTAATACCTATATTATAACATCCTAATGATGATAATTAATAACCCGAGAAGACACGGCGGGGAGCAGCCTGCCGACCAAGGATACTAGGGATGTGCACCGGTTTCCGGTATACCGAAATACCGGTATTTTAGCACCGGTATTACCGGTATTACCGGTATTTTTTGTTTTCGGTATACCGGTGTCGGTATTGGTGGTGCATCGGTATACCGGTATCGGTATATTATTTGGTCGGTATTGGATTTCGGTATTGTGTTTGTTTCTCGCAACAGACCGGACTGCCGAGACACGCATGGTAGCGTAACGCTCATTGGCTCAGAGCCTCAGAATCTGAGGCGCGTGTTATCATTGGCCGACTACAGCTCAGCTGACAATGCCGCTCTGACAATTCGAGAGAACTGGAACTCGAGAAATGCCAGTGGTCGCTAGTAGTTTTAACTCAAAGGTTGGTCTACTGTGTTTTGGCTCCGCGACTAATATTTTTCATAAATTAATTTCGCGATAAATATTGATGCACCGCATCTGAATACCAAAAAATATAGTTCTTCTGTTGTTCTACTAATTATATGGATGACATGCATTACGATGGAACGTTCTATAATAGCAATTTAATGCAAATTACTCGCCTCGAGTAGCAAAGCTTAATATATTTTTTACATGTATATTGTGGCATGTAAAATTTGGGCGATGTTCACACTGTTTTCTAAGACAGTACTGCTGCGTCTGGCAAACGCTTGTCAAAATACAATAAGCAATGCCTTGGAAAAACGAAGAATAAAGAATGCCGAAATCGGCTTGTTGCTGCGACAATGTAGGTTATAATTGTGGAGGCGACATGCCGCGGCGGGGAGTGGTGGGCGGGGAGATTGTGGCGGGAAGATTGAATCAAAACATTGCCACTTCACGCGTCGACTCATTGCACTTCTAGGCTTTCTATCTGATTGATACACAATAATAACAGGAAAATATGACTGCCTAGGTATAGATAACTTCTAAACATTCGTTATTGACTATATAATATCATAGAGTAGCATTTACCTCGCCTCCTCAACTATAACCTCCTTGGTTATTTGGTTATATACAATGTTTTACAGAATCAGGCTTCTATACAATATACATATAGAAGAAAATCGTTCTTAATATTATACTTGTGTGTTTTAAGTGCAGTGGAATAAGCCCATATTTTTCTTTCAAGTTGACCAACTTTTCACCAAATTGTGAGTTAAAACTGCCAGCGACCACTGGCATTTCGGAGTTGCAGTTCTCTCTAATTCCAATGATCTGAAACTCGAGAAATGCCAGTGGTCGCTGGCAGTTTTAACTCAAAGGTTGGTCTACTGTGTTTTGGCTCCGCGACTAATATTTTTCATAAATTAATTTCGCGATAAGCATTGATGCACCGTATCTGAATACCAAAAAATATAGTTCTTCTGTTGTTCTACTAATTATATGGATGACATGCATTACGATGGAACGTTCTATAATAGCAATTTAATGCAAATTACTCGCCTCGAGTAGCAAAGCTTAATATATTTTTTACATGTATATTGTGGCATGTAAAATTTGGGTGATGTTCACACTGTTTTCTAAGACAGTACTGCTGCGTCTGGCAAACGCTTGTCAAAATGCAATAAGCAATGCCTTGGAAAAACGAAGAATAAAGAATGCCGAAATCGGCTTGTTGCTGCGACAATGTAGGTTATAATTGTGGAGGCGACGTGCCGCGGCGGGGAGTGGTGGGGGGGGAGATTGTGGCGGGGAGATTGAATCAAAACATTACGACTTCACGCGTCGACTCATTGCACTTCAGGCTTTCTATCTGATTGATACACAATAATAACAGGAAAATATGACTGCCTAGGTATAGATAACTTCTAAACATTAATTTTGTTATTGACTATATAATATCATAGAGTAGCATTTACCTCGCCCCCTCAACTATAACCTACTTGGTTATTTGGTTATATACAATGTTTTACAGAATCAGGCTTCTATACAATATACATATAGAAGAAAATCGTTCTTAATATTATACTTTTGTGTTTTAAGTGCAGTGGAAATAAGCCCATATTTTTCTTTCAAGTTGACCAACTTTTCACCAAATTGTGAGTTAAAACTACCAGCGACCACTGGCATTCGGAGTTGCAGTTCTCTCTAATTAACCTCCCTCCCTCCCTCTACCCCTGAGGCAAGAGTCCCCCCGCAAGACCATCACAGAAAAAGGATCATTACATATCACACAGGCGTCACTATACAAATCTAGATTAGATAAAATTTTCATTATTGTTATTATTATTGTTGTTATATTTATTATTATTATTAGTCTTAGTCTACTGTTATTATGGTTAATAATGGCATCATCATTTTCATTATTGTTATTATTATTATGATCCAAATTATTATTATTATTTTATTATTAATATAATTATTTCAAAGATATGTGTGTGTGTGACTGACTGTGTGTATTCATCTTCATCTAGTTGTATTTTTACAGGGCCAGAGCAACGCTCGTATGGCCCCGTCTCCATATCAACATTTTTATCATTCATCCTTAATGCTTTGTGTTGGCCGAAGCCACCACCCCGGACAGCAGGTCACAAACCCCCGGCTAACACCCGGTATCCATTCACTGCTGGGTGGAAAGGGGCTCGGGTTTTAAGGAAACAACCCATCTGTTTCCGCTCTGCCCGGGGATCGAACCCGGGTTGTGAACCGAGCGTGCTTCCCTTACACCACGGAGTACCCGTGTGTGTATATATATATATATGTGTGTGTGTGTGACTGTGTATGTGTGTGTGTGTGTGTGTGTGTGTGTGTGTGTGTGTGTGTGTGTGTGTGTGTGTGTGTGTGTGTGTGTGTTTACACCTCAGATAAGACTGACCCCTCGTATCTTTACCATCTATTTTGAAGGAACTCGCGTTTCACGTGTCTCCGTCTACGGCTCTGTACGCCTTTGCAATAATAACAATAATAATAATTAAAAATAAATGATAAAATTATTATAATAATAAAAACAACAATAATAATAATAATAATAATAATAATAATAATAACAATAATGTCAATGGTATTAATGATAATAATAAGTTATAATAATAATAATAATAACTCAGATAAAATAATCATAACAATAATAGTGATACTAACAATAATATTGATAACAATAATGATAATGATAATCAAAATGATAATAATAATAATAATAATAATAATAATAATAATAATAATAATAATAATAATATTGATAATGATCATAATGATAATAATAAAGATACTGATACTACCATCATACTACCTAGATGCACACACAGTACACACACAGACACACACAGGGGGAACTCCGTAGTGTAAGGGTTAGCACGCTCGGCTCACAACCGAGAAGTCCCGGGTTCGATCCCCGGGCGGAGCGAAGACAGACGGGCGGGGTTCTTAAAACCCGAGCCCCTGTCCACCCAGCAGTGAATGGGTACCGGGTGTTAGCCGGGGGTTTGTGACCCGCCTCCCGGGGTGCTGGCTTCGGCCAACACTAAACACTTAGGATGAATGATAAAATAAATGTTGATATGGAGACGGGGCCATACGAGCGTTGCTCTGGCCCTGTAATATACAACTAGATGAATACAACTAGATGAATGCACATGCACAGTGCACACACACACACACACACACACACACACACACACACACACACACACACACACACACAGACACACGGCTACTCCTATAGTATATTAGATTACTGATGCAAAAAAAGAAACGGCCTACGCCAAATAACATTTTATTTTAGGGGGGTCTTGGCTGTACGGTAGGGGTTAAGAATTGTAAAAAAAAAAAATATGGCCTACGCCACATAAAACTTTATGTTAGGGGGGTCTATGCTGTACGGTAGGGGTTACGAATTGTAAAAAAAAAGAGATGGCCGACGCCAGGGGCGGATTTATGGTGTGCGAGGCCCTATATAGGCCTGTACGTGGGAGTGCGGGGCCCTGAATGAAATGTGGGGTAAAATTCTAGAGTCCTTTCCAGCCCTTATTAGTTTCTTTTTTCTCCAGACCTTCACAGATCCCTTCAGATACCTCTAAAACGTAATTATAAAGTGGGGAAGAGATGCCCCCTTCAACGTCCCCTCTCCCCTATATTACCCCCGCCCTGGCCCCCAAAATAAAATTTCTAACCTAACCTCACTACAACCTAACCAATAACCTCCTAACGAGATATAAGGGTGGGAAAGGACTACAATTTTACCAAGTTAGGTTAGGTAAGGTTAGTAATTTATTTTTAATTTTTTAATCTCTCCCCCACTTTATTATTACGTTTTAGAGGTATCTGAAGGGATTTGTGAAGGTCTGGATAAAATAAAACCACTAATAAGGGCGGGAAAGGACTCTAAAATTTTACCAAATGTGGTTCAGATTTCATATTAGTTTAATTGAAACTTTTTCCACCCATATTTTACATTACATTGGTACTAATTTGTGGCATATTATGGTACATGCAATGTAACAGTGTTAGAGCAAACAAGAAATGTCCAGCATTCAGATTTTCATTGAAAACATTTTTTCCTCTGGGGTGCGGGGCCTAGGCCATAGTTTACTCGGTCCCCCCTTAAATCTGTCAATGGCCGACGCCACAGGAAACTATATTTTAGGGGAGTCTATGCTGTACTGTGGTCTGTGGTAACCCGGGAGTCACACTAGCCCTGTGTCCCGGGGTAACGGGTTCTCACCCACCACAGGCTCTAAGGGCTAATGCCATGGAGATGAGCACCGTATGCCACGCGCAGCTAAGCGTATGCTCCCATCTTTACCTAACCTTTACCTATGCTGTACGGTAGGGTTAATAATTTAAAAAAAAGAAATGGCCGACGCTATAGGAAACTTTATTTAAGGTAGGGGGGGGGGGGGCGATGCTGTAGAGGTTAATAATTGTCTGAGAATGGACAAGTAAAAAAACACACGAAAAAAACAAATACCGATACCGGTAATACCGGTATTCCTGTACGGTATCGGTATACCGGTATCGTAATTGATACCGGTGTGAGGACGTACCGGTATTACTCCCGCAAACCGATATCGGCAATACCGGTATTTACTTGATACCGCACAACCCTAAAGGATACTATATACTATCCTTGCTGCCGACGTAGCCCAAGCTGCTGTGAAAAGGCACGTCCCGGTTTCGTCCCCGTTGTGCTGCATACGTATTGCGTACATAAACAAGGATGATATTTTTCCTTGAATACGTTTGACTGAGCCACATGAAGAATGCTCGAAACGTTTGTAGCATGATGTAACAAGGATCGCGATATAGATGTTGGCCGATGCCACCACCCCGGGAGGCGGGTCACAAAACCCCGACTAACACCCGGTAACCCGGTACCCATTCACTGCTAAAGGAAACAGTCCATCTATTTCCGCTCCGCCCGGGGATCGAACCCGGGACTTGGTTGTGAACCGAGCGTGCTACTAGCTACCACTATACTACGTTATTATTATTATTATTATTATTATTATTGTAATTATTATCATTATTATTACACTACGAAGTACCCCTACATGGGAATGGGAACATATAGGAGATTCAAGAAGCCGGTAGCTCTACGTGTGGTATGTGGTAAAGTGGTATATACACTACGTGCATGTGGTATAGCTACACTGGAATATAGTTACTGTACAACCTAGATTGGTATAGATGGACACACATAATGAGATACATATAGATAGATAGACATGTATTGGAATACGTTTATTGTAACTATGTATTCAATTTGTACTATCCGTACATACTAATACATGTATATTCTGTACTGGGATAACACGACAGATACACGTACGGGTCCAGTATTTCCGGCAGCATCGTCCCACTATCCCGTCCCTCTCATTGGTCGGCCGGCGTTGTTCTGGCTTCGTGATTGGTTGCCAGTAGAGAAAAGATGTGGGCTGAATTTCTTTGACTTCATTCGTCTTCAGGAATCCGAGCGAGTAGGATCATACACTTGCTCTTGGTGAATATCAGGTGAGTTCGATTTAAGTTAAATAAGTTTGTCTCCTCAAATAGTACTAGAATCCAGCCAGGACAACTATTAACTCTGAGAAATATCGGATTTGTGACTTTGTGAAGATAATACAATATAGGCACAGGGCGTGGAGATTAAAGGACACGTACGCGTCTTTACCAATTACAAAATAGATCTGTGGCCAAGGATATTAGAAAGATATATAATATCCTTGTCTGTGGCTAATCTTGGCCACCCTAGTCAAATTTTTATAGCGGCGCCAGTGGTACTGACTTGTTTTAATGATGGCATTTGTCGTGTGATCAATGTGGCACGACACTATATGAGAAACTACCCCACGTTACAGTGATCAAACATTGTGTGCTGTGTGGAATGTGGGGCTTTATGTACTCATACATAACACGTCCCTATGTGTACTACGTATACTAATCGCAGTTGGCGTGGGATGTGGGGCTTGGCGCGTACAGGATAATGTCTGTAGTAGTAATCTTTGCGTGGGATGACGCATGACAGACACGTATAGGACAAGTATCCACTCAGCAATGATAGTCCATGACGCGTATGACGCCATATTATACATTCGGTATTATTATGGTTTAGGTCACCCTCAAGGCTGACAATTCTAACCTGTCTCAAAGTGTAGATCTCATTTTGAGTCGTTTGATACCCGTTTCCCATGGCGCAATTGAATGATGATGGCGATACAATCATATACTACCGAAAATCGGTAATAATGGACGAGAGTTTCGCGGTCGTTTTCAGAGACACGGACTATTTTACCTGGCCTACAATATATGCTTGGGTTAATATGGAGGAGAGTTTCACGTACGCTACAGACCTTACTACTCACGAATTCAATTTTTTTTTGCCTCAGTATACTGTACACTACTACTGTACTTGCGCTCAATAAAAAAAAAAAAAAAAAAAAAAAAAAAAAAAAAAAAAAAAAAAAAAAAAAAAAAAAAAAAAAAAAAAAAAAAAAAAATTGTGGTTAAGGTTAGGGTTAATATGGAGGACTCCTCCATAATTACCGATGCTTGTTCTAATGGAGTTAGTTTTGTTTTGCGCAATAAAAAAAAAAAAAATGAAAAAAAATAAACCTAACCTAACCTTATAGGTTTTAATGAAACCTGACCTAACCTTATAGGTTTTAATGAAACCTAACCTAACCTTAACCACGAAGTATACTTTTTTTTTTTTTTTTTTTGGGTTTGCGCAAAATAAAACTAAATCCATTAGAACAAGCACCTATTGTAGGCCAAGAAAAAACAGTCGGTGTCTCTAAAAACGACCAGCGAAACTCTCATAGATGACTTGTTTCTATATGGCATCATGTTTATATTTTGGCGCAACAAAAACCACTAGTAATATAAAAAAAAAAAAAAAAAAAAAATAATAGTATCTTTGTGGTTTAAAGGGTTTAGTTAGGTTTCATTAACACTATAAGATTCGGTTTAGGTTTTCATAAAAACCTCTAAGGTTTGGGTTCAGAATTTCACGTTCAAAACTTTATGCTAAGGTCAGGTTTAATTTTTTTTTTCATTAGTTATGTTTTTTTTGGGGGGATGGATGTATATACGCAAAATAAAACCTATCTCCATTAGAACAAGCCCCTATTGTACGGACCAAAGATACAGTTATATATCGGTGTCTCTGTAAAACGACCTTAGCGAACTCGTCCATTATACCCATTCTCTCACAATGTAAATTGCCCCAGACATAACTACGTCACGGTTTTGTTACATCGGTGCATTGTGGGGATAAGGCGGGTCGCCGCGGTGACCTACGAAGGGAAACTACGGCGATGGAAGAATTTCGAGTTATTTTGCGCGAAAATTCGGATATTTCCAGGTGCTATATTACTGTGCTCTGTTTCTCGCTTGACAAAACTATAGGAAGACCTGAAGGTAATGGCTGATGTTCCACAAGGTCTTCTAAACCAAGAAACTACAGAGTCTAACAAGCCTCATCCTTCGTCCAAACAGTTAAGCATACTGGTAGGTACAGTAATTGTGTCCCTACCGACTTGCTTACTCTTATGCGAACACTGCTGTGACTGTTTGCCTGGGTTTATAAAGTGCCTTCGCCATCAACCATCACCTCAGGTACTTCTATATGTTTGTCAGCGAGCACGGATATATAGCACTGGGCAATATCAAATTTCGCCCAAAACAACTCGAATTTTTTCATCGTCGAATCTTCTCTTTGTAGGCTGTTACTATTAACTGGTTATATAGTATTAAAATACCTTATTAATTGAGTTCCTTTTGTTATCTTTTCTCATATAGTAGTTGCTACATCATGGTCAAACGTGTTACTTGACGAGCCAATGAATACTCTTGATCTATACCAATCTATCACCTAACCTCTCGCTTTGATTTTATCTGTTACTCCATCCATAAACAAGTTGCATAACCACGGTGACATTACCCTCCTTGCCTCATGGGTACTCTGTCGTCTACCGCTAATTGTTGTCCCTACACATCGGGAAAACTCGCCGACATAATGGTTAGGATTGTGTATCCGGTCATTTTCGCCCACATGCCATTTCCGCCACACCATAGAGTCATTTCTGCCCACAGGTCATTTCGCCACGACTATGGCGTCATTTTCGCCCACACTATGGAAGTCCATTGTCGCCCACTACCTCATGGAGTCTATAGGAGTTAATCATGAGGTTAGTCTTATCTTTGGTTATGTGTCGAGAACCCCCAACCTGACACCTCCGCTACGAGGGTAGGTTAGGTTTAGGTATAGGTTTAGATTTGGTAGTTTTAAGGTTGATTCTGGTTAGTCTAGATGTAGATTTTGGTTAGTGATTTTCGCGATTGGTTGGTTTAGGTAGCTTAGGTTTAGATTTGTTAGGTTTAGGTTATCGGTGGGTCAGTCCCCTGCTAGGGTCGTTATCGTTTTTTGGTTAGGATTAGGTTTATTTTGTTCGGCAATTTTCGTCATTTGCGCCCACCAAGACATTTCGTCCACTATGGTAAGTCATTCGCCCACATATAAGAGTCAATTCGCCCACTCTAAAGTCATTCGCCCAACGGATCCATGTCCACGGAGGTCATGTAACTATATCTTCCTCTGGCAGAAATGGAATGAGCCCAGTATAACCTTGGGCGAAATGACGGTATATTTTCTAGTGTTTTGCCCCAACTCTCCACTTCCCAAACAAGTTTTGGGGACTTGGGATGCGGGGTTTTCGGTGGGGAACAAATTAGCGTCGGAAACACGTATAAGATTTGTGTAGGGGAGGTAAAATTCCTAGATCTAGGTTAATTTCCTTATATGTAGAGAAAATTGCCTACCAAAATAAATCTAACCTAACCAAAATTAACCTACCCTAGCAGGGGCTTGACCCACCGATAACCTAACTAAACAAATCTAACCTATCCTAACCTAACCTAAATCTAATCTAACCTACAACTAAACCCAAATCTAATAGGTTAGGATAGGTTAATTTTGGTTAGGTTAGTTAGCTTAAGGTTAGATTTGTTAGTTTTAGGTTATCGGTGGGTCAAGCCCCCTTCTAGGTGGTTAATTTTGGTTAAGTTAGGTTTATTTTGGTTAGCATTTTCTCTAGATATAAGGAAAGACCTAGATCTAGGAAATTTTACCCCCCCCCTACCAACTCTTTAATTACGTGTTTCCGCGCATAATTTTTCCCCACCACGAAACCCCGCATTCCACAGGTCCCCCACCTTGTTTGGGGAAGTGGGGAGAAAAGTATGGCAAACACTAGTAAATTTTAGTCATCTTCGCCCGTATTTACTGGTGGTTTCTTCATTTCTGCAGAGGAAGATATAGTTTACATGACTCCGTGCATGATCCTGTTTGGCGAATTGGCTTTAGAGTCTCGGGCGAATTCCTCTATATGTGGGCGAATTACTTTACATGTGGACAAATGTCTTGTGGCGAAATGACGAACTCAAATTGCCTAACCAAAATAAACCTAACCTAACCAAAATTAACCTACCCTTAGCAGGGGCTTGACCTGCACCGATATGCACCCTTAACCCTAAATCTAACTTAAGCTAACCTACCTATCTAACCTTATCCTAACCAAATCTAATCTAAACTAACCTAACCAATCTAGCCTAATCTCCCCAAATCTAACCTACCCTAACCTAACCGCCCCTGTGCGGGGGGTCTTGGCGGTTCTCGACAAACTAAACAAATATAATCCTAACCTCTTAGCTCCTATAGACTCATAGTGTGGGCTAAATGACTCCGTAGTGTGGGCGAAATGACTCTATCTATGGTGTGGCCGAAATGGCATGTGGGCGAAATGACCGGATACCACCTAACTATTAATGTGTCCCCTGCGGTTTTCTTCCCTCGATTTTGGTGTAGGGTAAAAATATCATAGACGAAAGTACCTATCCCGGCTACCATGAGGCAACCGAATGGGTAATGTCACCGTGGTTCTCTCTATGCAACTTTGTTTTATGCTCTCATAAGATCACCAACAGCAAAGGTTGGTGATGTTGGTATAACGTACTCAAGAGTATTCATTGCTGCTCGTCCGTCTAAACTTACCCATGATCGTAGCCTACTTATTATGAGGAATGACAACAAATAGGAACTGCAAATTAATAAGGTATTTTTAATACTATCATAACCATACACATATGTACATGCCTACAAAGAGAAGACTACGACGATGAAAAAAAATCGAGTTGTTTTTGGGCAAATTGATATTCCAGTGCTATTTTCCTTGCTCGCGAGATGACAACAATAGAAGAACTGAGGTGATGGTTGATGTGGCGAAGGCCTTCTAAACCAGGAAAACAGTCACAGCAAGTCGCATTAAGATAAGCAAGTGGTAGGACCATTCCGTACCTACGCAGTTGCTTACCTTTTGACGAGGCCTCTGTTATGACTCTGTTTTCTTGGTTTAGAAGCCTCTGCACACAGCATTACCTAGGTCTTCATCTATAGTGTTGTCAGGGAGAACAGAGCACAGTAATATAGCCCTGGAATATCAATTCGCGCAAAATAACTTCTAAATTCTTCATCGCCGTAGTTTTTCCCTTCGTAGGTCCACCCGCGCGACCCGCTTATCCCCACAATGCACCGATGTAAACAAACCGTGGACGTGTTTATGTGTAGGTCCAAAGGGGATTGAATATTATGCGTGAAGTCCTGCCTTCTCCTGTCCCCTCGCACTCCACTCTCCTCTCTCTCTCTCTCTCTCTCATCTCATCATATTAATGCATTTCACCATATTTTTTATATAATTATGCTGTTTTGCGCTTTGATGACCGCGGAAGCAAAAGCTTGCGACCCAGTATTGGGGTCGCGGGCGCGTACTTTGAAGAACCCCTGATCTAGAAGGCATATTAATTGCGATTCAGTAGCGGGCCGCATTGGAAAATCCCTCAACATCACAATTTCATAGTCAATTTCGAGAGAACTGGAACCAAATGCCAGGGGTCGCTTGGCAGTTTTTAAACTCACTTTTTGATAATAAGTTGATCCTACTGGAAAACAAAATATGGGCTTATTCCACTGCACTTAAAACACAAAAGTATAATATTAAGAACTATTTTCTTCTATATTTATATTGTATAGAAGCCTGATTCTGTAAAACATTGTATATAACCAAAAAATAAACCCAAGGCAGGTTATAGTTGAGGAGGCGAGGTAAATGCTACTCTAATTGATATTATATAGTCCAATAACGAGTTTAGAAAGTTAATCTATACCTAGGCCAGTCATATTTTCCTGTTATTCTTTGTGTATCAATCAGATAGAAAGCCTGGAAGTGCCATGGAGTCGACGCTGAAGTGGCAAATGTTTTTGGATTCAATCGCCCCCGCCACAATCTCCCCGCCCACCACTGCCCCGTCGCGGCACGTCGCCTCCACAATTATAACCTACCTTGTCGCAGCAACAAGCCGATTTCGGCATTCTTTAAATTCTTCGTTTTTCCAGGCATTGCTTATTGGATTTTTCAAGCGTTTGCCAAAAACGACGCCAGCAGTACTGTCTTAAGAAAACAGTGTGATACAACCGCCCAAATTTTTACATGCCACAAATACATGTAAAAATATATTAAGCTTGTGCTACTCGAGGCGAGTAATTTGCATAAATTGCTATTATAGAACGTTCATCGTAATGCATGTCTTCCATATATTAGTAGAACAACAGAAAGCTATATTTTTTGGTATTCAGATGCGGTGCATCATGTTGTATTCGCTAAATTAATTTATGAAAAATATTAGTCGCGAAGTCCCAAACACAGTCGACGCACCTTTAGTTAAAACTGCCAGCGACCACTGGCATTTTCTCGAGTTTCGACATTGGAATTCATCGAACGCTAGAGCCACTGCCCTGCGCCCCGAGGTGGAGCTTGGACAAGCCCTGGTTCGCTCTTTATTAGGTGATGCCGTTTCTGTGGCGGTGATGGTGGGGTTGGCCGTCAAAAATGCTACACTAACACCACTTCCCCACCCCTGTGGTTTTCCCTTCTCCTACTCCCAGCCAACTGTCTGATCTCCCAGGCTTCCCACATCCCCGTTGTTAATCCCTTAATTGTCCTGACCCGTCAGACTCACACCCACACAACACACACACAACACACACAAATTCACACACACACACACACACACACAACACACACACACACAATCCACCCTCCACACACACCACACACACAGACTACAAACACAGTACCAGACATCACACTTACCGACACACACAGACACAAGACACACACAACAGACACACACACACACACACACACCACAGAAAAAAACACAGACACAGGTACACAGCATCACACCCAGCACACACACACCCTACATGACACAGACACAGAACACCACACACCTCAACACACACATCACCCACACACCTACCCACACACTACACACACATCAGACACACACACTCCACCGACACCACACACACACACGACACACACACAACACACACACACACACGAGACACACACACACACACACACACACACGCCACACACATCCACAATCAGACACACAGACACGACATCAAACATCACCACACACACAGCAGACACTACCAGACACACACAACAGACATATCACACACGACATGGGGGGTGTGTGGTGTGTGGTTCCCAGCATTGCCCAAAGATCGGTAACAATGACTCCAAGCTCGCACTGATAGGGGTGAAAACTGGCGATCGCGAGCCAGCTCGCGTGGACACGACCATTGGGTGAATTACTACAGACACAACTACAGACACTAGACACACACACACAGACACAACACACTACACAACCAAAGACCACACACACACACACACCAGACACACCACACACACACAGCACATACCACACACAGACAACACAGACCCAACACACACACACACACACAGACACCGGCACAAACACACACGATGCACACACACACACACACACCACACACACACACACAACAGACACAGACACAGACAACACACAGAGACACGTACAACAGACACACACACACCACACACCCAGACAGACACAGACACAACACACACACACACACACACCAATCACACACACACAACACACACACAAACACACACGAACACAGCACACACCACATAGAAACAGAACACACCACACACACACACACACCCACACACACACAGCACATACACACACAGCACACACACACATACACACACCACAGATACACAGACACAACACACACACACTCACCCAGCAAACAGACACAGACCACACACACACACACACACAGACACAGACCCAGACCAAACCACACACACACACACACCACACACACACACGACACCACACACACGTAGGCCGCACAAAAAAATTGATATAAATAATCAGAATAATAAATTAACTTGATCAATTGTTTGTATTTTTTTTTTCTCTCTTCTCCTCTTCCTCTCTCTCGATCTCGTCTCTCTCTCTCTCTCTCTCTCTCTCTCTTTCTCTCTCTCTCTCTCTCCTCTCTCACTCTCTCGCTCCTCTCCTCCTCTCTCTCGTCTGCACGCTATCCGATGTGGTGAATCCTGCTATAATCGCCTCAAGGCATGGCCGGGTAGGGAGCCTCAGGCGTGAGGTCATTAAGCGCTGGGGGACGTTCCGGGTTAAGGGGTTTGCTTGTTTTCACCTCTAAAGTGAAGGCGCCCGTCAGTGACCCTTTTCCCACCTTCCTCCCTCACTCAGAATTTAACGATCTTTATATTTCCCTCTCAATATCTCGTCTTCAATGAAGAGTATCTGGTTACTTTTGTGTCCATCCCCATAGCTGATAACACATTTACTAACGATGGTGAATCGAGACTTTTCATGCACTCAAAGCAAATTATGGTGTTGTTTTCTAAAGAAATACCGAAGGACTCGTAGGATGCCCGATTTCCACTGTATTTTTTCAACCAATTAGAGACCACAGCGAAGCTGGCCTGACAATCGCTCCTCCTCGGGGGATGAGAGTTTGGCTACTTTAAGGCCCGTTCAGACGAGGGCTCATGAAGCTGGCCGGTAGGCTGCGGTGTTAAATTTCGACTTTTTGAACACCGCCAGGCTGATGCTGGGCCGCTCCAACTCCTCCCCGATATTTTTGCCCCACGCCCTCCTACTTCACCTGTCGTCAGTGTTGACTAGCTCCAGTGAAGGCAGGTTCGTATATCGCAGCGCGTCCGTGAAAAAATGTCTTGTTCAAGTTGTCACCACGTTGAGTTGACAACGGAGCATACTCTTTACTTGATTGAATTATTTATTATTTAATTATTATTATTATTATTATTATATTATTATATTATTATCATTATTATTATTATTATTATTATTATTAATTTAAATATTATATTTTTATTATCAGCTGTGGGTTGATTCTCTCTCTCTCTCTCTCTCTCTCTCGTCTCGTCCATCTCCTCTCTCTCTCTCTCCTCTCTCTCTTCTCTCTCTCTCTCTCTCGTTCTGTGTGTGTGTTTGGTAATGTGTGTGTGTGTGTGTGTGTGTGTGTGTGTGTGTGTGTGTGTGTGTGTGTGTGTGTGTGTGTCACTGGTGGTCTGTCCGTTCTAAACATTATAATGGCTTCACATCTTTTCAGTACTATAATGCTGAGGCTTCTGCTTCGATATCCTGGTAGAATATTGTCAGCACTCGCTCATACGACCCCCCCCCCCCCCCCGGCTGCAAGGAAACGTAGTGTAGCCCCTGGGCAACATTCATAAAGAGGTTAAAGGGCACGGTGTTTTAGCTTTTAACGAACTTCCTCGATTCTACAACCCGGAAGTTCGCGGGGATTCTGGTACGAGATATGGCATGGCGCTACGGTGTCACTATGGGTGATCTTTTCCGCTTGATAATCTCTCTATTCGTAACTGTCCTTTCCTGCCATTTTGGGAAGCACCACCCCCGGAAGGCGGGTCACAAACCCGGCGAACACCCGATACCCTCACGGCTAACTATTGAAAGGGCTTGGAGGTTTTTATTAAGGAAAAGGGAGCCATTATACCTTCAGTCTGATCGTGGCGGTTAGTGCAGCTATCCTCCGGGGTGGTGAAGCGACTCAGCGAGGTGTCTTGCTGTGAGGTACCGCCGTGCACCACTCGCCCGTCCACCCCATAACAAACTCATAATAAACTCACCACGAGGGCAGGAGATTTTTTATGGCCTAAGTTCATTTGTATACTTGCACTGTTCAGTTCCTTGCATCAGAAAACATCATATATACTCAATTTAGAGTATTTTTATGTATATTGGCGTGCTCTACGCACCCCTACCGTGTCGCTATGTTTTGCCGCTAATGTCCTTTAAGTTACTGTCCATCAATCTGCCCGCAGAATGCCAAAAGTTGCCCAAAACCGCTGTTGGAAGTCGCTAGGTCGTGAAGACCGGAAGTTAGCCTCTCTTGAAATGTAGCCCAGACGAGCTCCTGGCGAAATGCCTTTGTCGTAGCATATGTCCCTCCTTACAAATGTAGGGCTGGTGTTTTTCTCAGCAGCTCAATAGAATGCAACTGACCGCATTCTAGTAATCATTTTCAAAGTCTTTCGGTATTACATCTCTACCTCCGAAAATATTTGGTAAAACTTCCATCGCACTAATTTCGTCGTTGAAAGCCCCCTCCTTACAACCATATCTTTTTCTGCTTATCTTCTCAAAACAAACGGTTTTTTTTTTGGCAGCACATGCAGCTATAAACATCTGACACCCCACAATGCTGTTTCTTTGCTGTCGCTGCTCAGCGCGTCCATTCTCCCTCCCGTCTGAGCTTATTAAAGCTGACTTCGCGCGCGTGCTCGCATGCGCGAGCCTCACTATCCTCGTGAGGCTCGCAGCAATATTTTTAGAATAGGCCCCGAATAACAAAATTCGTCGTGTTTCTCGTTGTTTTCTATGGACTGAATGGCGCGTCCGCCGTGAGATGGCGGTGGAGCTAGCTCGGTGGACACAAGGCTGTTTTTTCTCATACCACGTTGCCCGTCAGGTGGCAGGTTGGTAGAAGTCGTGAGTTCGCAATGTGCAACGTCCCTCGTGCATTCCCGGTCAGCCGGTTCGATGTCTGCCTTAATTCGTGCTGACTGGCGCGCTTTGTATAGTCAATAACCTTGTAGTTGGTCTTGCAAAGTGTCTAGATGGATGAAAAATCTTTATCGTATCTTTTCAACTCCGCTTTTGCCATGCCTCACCAGCCAGCCTCAGCACCCCTAGTCTGGACCAGGCTTAACGTTCTTGAACCGACTTTTTTTTTTAATAGTGTGAGGGTAAGGTAATACGTGCGCCCCTACCAGTACGGTCCCTGATGATGATGATGGGGAGGAAATGTACAAAACCCAGTTGAATTACTTTGTTGGTGTCACGTCACTATATATAGTGGGGTGCTGATATTTCAGTGACTAACCCCGAAAATGGTTAGTTTATTATGCGATATAGACTGCTGCATTATCTTGTGAGGTGACCTACTCAGCATTCGCGAGTTACTTACCTTAATCTGAGTATGATAAGATTATAATGTATGACAAGATTTTTTGTTAACATCATATCCACTTCACAAAATAATACTCAACCCTCTCAACGTCGTGCTGCTGCTGCTACTGCAGCAACAATAATACTACGCAACACTACTCCGTGGTGCAATTTTCTCCGTGACTCTTCACTAAAGGCGGCGCCCTCGATATATATATATATATATATATATATAATAGTATATATCTATATATATATAACATATATATATATATATATTATATATATATATATATACTCATATATATAATATATTAGATATACTATATATTACCTATTCCGTACTTTTGTAGATTACAAAAAGTCTGTGGATCCTGAACTCCTTATCTCTCTCCGGAAATATCTCAACAATTAGAGAGAACTGCAACCTCCGAAACTGCCAGTGGTCGCTGGCAGTTTTTTAAATCACAATTGGGTGACGATTTGGTCAACTTAAAAAAAAATACATGGGCTTATTCCACTCACGTTAAAACTACTCAAGTCTCTATGATTAGACGATTTTCTTCTATATGGTATATTGTAATTAGTGACGCCTGTGATCTGTAAAAACATTGTATATAACCAAATAACACCAAGGAGATATTATATTGATGAGGTGCGAGGTAAATGCTAACTTCTATGATATTATATATTCCATAAGATGTTAGAAGTTACTCTTGATACCTAGGGGCATGTCTCATATTTTCGCTGTTTGTATTGTTATCAATCTCAGTATAGAAAGCCTGGAAGTGCGTCAATGAGTCGAACGCGTGACGTGGCAATGTTTTGGAATTCAATCACCCCGCACAATCTCCCGCTCCAGCCCTCCCCGCCGCGCTTGGTCGCCTCACAATATAACCTACATTTGTCTCAGCAGCAAGCCGATTTCGGCATTCCCTTATTCTTCTTGTTTTTCCCAAGGCATTGCTCTACTGTCATTTTGACAAGCGTACTTGCCTAGACGCAGCAGTACTGTCTTAGAAAACATGGTAACATCGCCCAAATTTTCATGCCAAAATATACTGTAAAAAATTTTATTAAGTTTTGCTACACGAGCGAGTATTTGCAATTAAAATTGCATTATAACTTTCCCATCGTAATGCATGTCACCCCATATAATTAGTAAACAACAAAGACTATATTTTTTTTTTTCAATGCGGTGCTCATGTTTATCGCGAAATTAATTTAAAAAAATTTAGTCGCGGGGGAAAAACACAGAAACCCAAACCTTTGAGTTAAAACTCCCACGACCCTGGCTTTTTCTCGGTTTCAGTTCTCTCTAATTGCAATGGCCCCAATTTACTCACACCAAAAAACACGGGTTTATAAAGCTTTGGGTGCATAAGGCTAATATCACTGTACCATATTTTTTTTTGCTGAGAATGCACCAAAAATGAAATTTTTCCCTTTTTTGGGGGCCAAAAAAAATAAACACGGCGGAAAGCACTGTCTTGTTGTGACGTAAACGCAAACTCAGACTCGCCTGTCAGCTGATCGGCTTGTTTTTTGGGTCACAAAACCCCAAATTATAGTTTTTTTTACTAAACCCAACTAAAATTGCATTACCCCTCTACCGCAAGATGACCATAAACCTCCTTCAAAATGATGTATAGGTATTCCTGGTTTTGTGAATATTTATTTTGTAGTTTTAAAAAAAAGTGGGTAACGAGCAAGTGGCCCCTGACCCAGACAAGTATGACTTTTGGGTCGGCATTCCTTATAGGGACCTTTAAAAGAACCTCAATGAATGTACCTAACAATAGACGAAACCATAGGGGGGAAAAGGTAAAATGCTGGTTAGTAAAAGGTTTAGTGGTGATAGAGGGGACGAAAGGGGGATGTTTTTGCTTTGTGGGGAAGAAAGCCATACATTTCTCCCCGTTTTCCCCTAGATTCTCTACTGTCAGCTTTCATGTCATTGCAGGTTTTTTTAAGCTCCCATAAAATTTCCGATCCCGAACCCCTACTTTCAGGGTTCACGGGGCCCCTTATCTGTCTTCCACTTTTTTTCCCTTTTAAAAACCACAAATTTTCATATTCCCAAAACCGTGAAAACCTACTACTCACTTGAAGGAGGATTACTGGTCATCTTGCGGTAGTAGGGGTAATGCAAGTTGGAGTATTAGTAGGTAGTACATAATAGTAGCGGCCGCTTTACAGCTGTTTTGCTCTGTTGTTTGTGCTTATGACGTCACAACATGGCGCCAGTCGTTTTAGAGCGTATACATTTTCCTGTACTTAAATTGGCTGTATCATCAAAAATACTGTTCACATAGAAAAATCAACATCACTGCCTAACTATATGAGGCTTGAAGATGTCAAATCAATCCTTACCTCAAGTAGAGTAAATGGGTCCATTGGAATGTCTATTACATTTAATCAAAACTACCTTTATCACGCACAATGTAAGTTCAAAGATAAAGTTATAATCTATCAAGGCCTGTCAATTGAAAAAACAATAACCTTTCCTCCACGCACCACCTTATCTCTCTGTTGCTGGCCAAGGCTGAGATCGAGGCGCAGTTCACTCCACGCTTCCCCACCTTCCCTTTCTTACCCATTTTCTATAATGTGTAACCAGAAGATATGAAAGATAAAAAAAAAAAATATCAGCTCAAGTTGTGATAAAATGCCTCACTAGCTATTTTTTCCCCCTGCATAATTGTTATGCTAATAGTAGGTCACTCAACAATAATCATTCAAGATGGCCAGAAATGTGTACTTCTTGATGATATGTGTCGTTTTCTATTACTTTGTAGATGTTGCTCCTTTTTTGACCCATTGAATTTGCACACACCACCAGTGTTGTCCATTTATTACTTTGGCATCTTTTTCTACCATACTTTTGCCAAATACATTTTTTACTTCATCTATTGCACTGTTCTATATATTCATACCACTCAGTGCTTCCGCCATCCTGTCGTTTCCTATTTTTATCAGCTGTTCCATTCCTTCGTTCACATATTTTCCACCATAACCTTTTCCAGATAGCTACCTCTTGAGTTCATTTATTGTACCGCCACTTAATTGTACGTACGCGTGAGAGGCGTTATAGACTCTATAGACTCATAGAGGCTTCTATCAGTGTTTACAAAGTCTTGCTGTGATACTGTCCTTTGTCCCTCACCCAATAAGGGAAATCTTGAAATACGTGAATACTAATGAGCTGGCTAGCGATAGGGGGGAGGGAGGTGGAAAGTAGACCTATAGTACGTATAGGCCTAGATGTGTAATGTGTTCCATTTTACTAAAACAATAGTAGGCCTAAGGCAGTTTCTTTTCTCTTTCAGCTCTTTCAGTGATAATTACTTTTGAACTCTTCTTCGATTCTGTTCTTCCGCCTTCCTGCGACTTATTAAACTAATGAATGCAAAAGTAAACCTGTATCATATCACTCTTCCCTTTCTTTCACTGGTGAAGCTGTGAAACACTCTCTGGTTCTGTTTTTCTATCGTCCTATATATGACTGTAGCTATTAAGAGAAAATTCCTAATCTATAATAATATAAACGAAAGTGTGTGTGTGTGTGTGTGTGTGTGTCTGTCTGTCTGTCTGTCTGTCCGCGTAGGGGCGCCCCCCTGTGGCGGAATCCATCATATTCACGGGTTTGGGAATCAGGTTACCAGGGGAAGGGTTTTTTAAACCCATTTTAGGGTGACCATCTTTTTTTTTTTTTTTTAGCCCTATTAGCGAGAACTGTGAAGAAAAAAAAAATGGGGTGCGAAATTAGGAAAACCTTGATGTAGGTATGGGTAATTGAGTGAATGGGTGGGGTGATGGGGAATGGTGTGGGGTGATGGGTAGTGAATGGGTGGGGGGGTGAGGGTTGGGTGAGGGAATAGGTGGGGGTGATGGTAAGGGGGGATGAATGGGTGTGTGGTGAGGGTAAAGGGTGAGTGAATGGGTTGTGTGGGTTTATGGGGAATGGGTGATTTTAAAGGGTGGGGGGTGATGGGTAATGGGTGAGTGAAATGGGTGGGGGGAATACAACATTTCAGGAAAGTTAGAAGGGGCTATTGGAGAGTCTGTGTTTGGGGGGGCCCAGGTGGTGGGTAATGGGTCATCGGGGAGTCTGGTTTTGGTGGGCCGAAGGCCCACCAAACACAGGTGGTGGCCGAAGGCCCACCAATAGCCCTCCGCAGGAGCTAGCCAAAAAGTCCGCCCGGAGGGCGGCTTTGCTTTCAGGAAAGTTAGAAGGGGCTATAAATGTGAATCGGTTGGCGTTAATACATACATTTCTACATCCATGATTTCAGGAAAGTTAGAAGGGGCTATCTGGAGAGTCTGTGTTTGGTGGGCCGAAGGCCCATCAATAGCCAGCCCTCCGTAGGAGCTAGCCAAAAAGGCCGCCCGGAGGGCGGCTTAGCGGCTAGTATAATATAATTAAGACACTTTCTGACTTAACTAACCCCCATTTTTTGGGGCAAATTTTTACCGTAGATAATACTAATTAAAGTGGCCAGGACAGCGTTTTCTTTTGTTTACAGAAAGTTTTGGTGGCGTTAATGCTTACATTTCTACATCCATGATTTCAGGAAAGTTAGAAGGGGCTATCTGGAGAGTCTGTGTTTGGTGGGCCGAAGGCCCACCAAACACAGGTGGTGGGCGAGTCACAACTCTGGGATTACGTGTTTCCGACGCATAATTTTTTCCCCACCCGAAAACCCCGCATTCCCACAGGTCCCCAAACTTGTTTGGGGGAAGTGGGAGAGTATGAGCAAACACTAGAAAAATTTACCGTCATTTCGCCCAAAGGGTTTCTGGTGGTTCATTCCTTTTCTGCCAGAGGAAGATATAGTTACATGACTCCGTGACATGGATCGTGTGGGCGAATTGACTTTAGAGTGGGCGAATTTGAACCCCTTATATGTGGGCAAATTGACTTACATGTGGACGAAATGTCTTTTGGGCGAAATGACAAAATTGCCTAAAACCCAAAAAAAACCTAACCTAACCAAAAATTAACCTACCTAGCAGGCGGCTTTGACCCACTGATATGCAACCTAACCCAAATCTAAACCCAAGCTAAACCCAACCTAACCAAATCTAACCTATCTAACCAACCAAATCTAATCTAACCCAACCTAACCCAAAACTAACCTAAAAATACCCAAATCTAACCTACCCTAACCTAACCTAAAAAAATCTAACCTAACCTCCTAGCGGGGGGTTGGGGGTTCTCGACACACTAAAAAAATATAACCTAACCTCCTAGCTCCTATAGACTCCATATGTGGGCGAAATGACTCCATAGTGTGGGCGAAATGGGCCTGTGGGCGAAATGACTAAA
>JACEEZ010021578.1:0-37830 GCA_016584305.1 Chionoecetes opilio
CCCTCTCGTGGGGATAACCCGGGACTTCCGGTTTGAGCGAGGGCTAACCCTATACTACGGAGTACCGTATGAAATGTAGGTAAGAATCTTAGGACTTTTGGAAGCCCATACCGAACTAATACCCTATCTTTGCACGAGTTAGGTGGAAAAATAAGCTTAAATGGTTAATATCACAACTCCCTTAGGGAGCATATGACATTTATTGCTCGTTAGTTCAGTGATGAACGAACTTTAATTATTAATAACAGTACTGCCGGAAAAGAGTAGCTACAAGAGCAACACGGCATATAACTTGGTAGTTTTGCCCATTTATGCCCTCAATTACTCCTTGAGAGGTCAATGAGCATCCCCTTATCCACAGTTGATATAGGAGTTGCCTTAAGAGAGCCAGCATCGTCACTCGTAGCAGTGGTGTCGACTGTAGAGTAAAAAAACTTAAATTTTCCGCGATTCAAGCGCCATTTCGAAAGAGTCGAGCGAGAATAGGAAAAGGGTTAGCGTGGCAAAACACTCACGTCCGCCAACCCTGGCGTTCGCCAGGGTTGGCGTAAGCAGTGTTTAAAAGTAAGGTTTTCCCTGAGGCTGGCGTTCGCCTGGCGGAGCATCGGCAGGCGATCGCCAGCCCGGGCGGAAGGTTTAATAGTACGGCCCTAATAACAAACCCCATAAAATTTTGAAAGAAGCAATGATATTCATAAAGTGCGTTGAAGAGCATTGGCGAGAAAAACACCCCCTGGGGTTGTTCCAAATTTCCATGTGTTCCCACCTGGAGTAAGCCCCTCAAAGTAGACTGACTGTGTCTGTCTGTTAGTAATCTTGTACTATTCTGATGATGGTCCCGAGGTCATATTAGATAGTTGGGATAAGATGACACTGGGGTTAGCTCTATCAAAGGCTCCCTTCAAATCAATAAAAACATTAAATCGTTTCCTTAGCCAGCAAGGACTCTATGAATGCAGTTTTGTGTGCTCCTGCCAGGGAAAGAATCCATACAGATTACTGGAGAGCTGAGAGAGAGAGAGAGAGAGAGAGAGAGAGCGGTTCGGAGAGAGAGAGCGGGAGAGAGCAATTTATTTAGTTAACCTTTAAAGTTTGCATGGTATTATTGTATGCATCAGAAAACGAAATATGTCAATGGAAAGCTAATTAATTCTGCTTGTATTGATATCTGCCATCTTAAAGCTGTCCCACAAAGTTACATGACGACGAGTTTTAAGTGAATGTTAAGTTTTATCAAAATTTTTTTCAGAGTTCATAATGACCTTTATTTAATGTTTTACTATGTTTATGTGATAATCTTATAGAACAAACATTTCCGAAGATAACAGTCTATCCTTTATACATGTATAACATGATATACTGCGGGGTAATGCCTTTAGAACTTCCCGGGGCTTGGGTTTAACGGGAGGCCTTGGCACCAAATGGCGCCCACAAATCGAGTTGTCGTATCTATATAATACAGGTACTCTAGGTGCCTTGCACTAACGTCACGATTTTAGCGGATTCAAACGTGGCCACCGAATGATAAGGCCTGGTGCATCGCCCGTGACGTCACACCATAAGGATCCCCGCGCTCGACCCGCTCCCCTCCCGTACAAGTTTTCTTTCAAATTCACGCTCTTGTTTATGTCGTTAATCTGAATCCCTGTCATATCATCTATATTTTTGTTAGTTCTAGTACCGTAGATAACAGTAAAGCGCCACTGCAGTCATGTCGCCAGGGCGCATTATATTACGAATTCTAGCATTACTAATGATTTGTAGTGCACTGAAGATGATACACAGTAGTTATATCATGGACTGTATAACTACCCTGTTTACAGCGTTGTTTATGCCTTGTATCTGCAAAGATATACGGTTTAAAATTTCACCTACGCGTTTTTTCTTGGGCGACGACGGCTGCGGGTACGACACTCAGTAAATAAACACAGATGGCGACTCTACTGTTGGTAGCCACTTGTATATATTTTTGTAATTTGCTATTAAAGCAATAATTGGACAAGACTCTCCAGATAGCCCTTGAAACTTTCCTGAAATCATGGATGTAGAAATGTAAGTATTAACGGCCACCACACGACTGTAAACTAGAAAATAAAATTGGACCTGGCGACTTCACTGTTACTACGGTAGTTCCTTTAAAAATATCTTAATTCTGACTTCAGCTAATTAGTGAAGAAAGTCATGTAAGTACACAAAACGCAAGTAAATTAAATACTTTTTTTTTGTCCATTGTATCATGACTATCAAAGATATCAAGTAGAGAACAAATGTACAATATGAAAGTAGAATACGTAAGGGAAACTTGAGGTGTGTATTCGCAAAAAATCACGGAAAAGTACTGTTTGTTACAACATTACAGTGATTAAGTTGTTCACTTCAGGTTTCAGGACTTACATGAAAATCTGGATGATTTATCAATACATTGACGTATACATGATGCCTCTGATGTCTTGATACTGCGTTTCCTTCTGAAATTCCACTTTTGAAGGAATTTAAAAATATATTATTCAGTTGGCAAATCAATTACATGGAAAAAACACTGGGGATCAAATGTGGTTAAAAAAAAGTAATTAGTGTGCAAGGGAAATAATATGCACCATGGAAGCCAGCCTACCATCATATTCCCAATATAAGGTATAAAGTTGAATTACTGCCCATAAACATAAACCTTTATTTATTGAAGAACATTTTGCAAATCTCATTCTAGACAAGACAAAATACCATAATTACACATACTATACTCAATTTTCCTTCAAATAATAACCTAAGTAAAGGATAGTTCACACATAAAAAAGTACTACAAGGTAGACAAGTATAAAAGATAAAATCCATTCACTCTCCAAAGGTGACATATAGTCAATGACAAAACTATAAATGATCACCCACACCAGCCACAATGTCACACGCATCAAAGTTAGCTAAAATCCTTTCAGTTTGAGATGGCGTTGATGAACTATATAATATCACCTAACTCCAAAACCCCATCCCTGTCTGAAACCCCACATTCCCAACCACCCCCAAAAAAATATTAGGACACAATTAAGTTGCAACAAGTCTACCATCTGATAACAAAAGCATTTACTGAACAAGTACTCATTAAAATATGGGAGGCACTAAATTGAAATTTTTTGCTTCTCAATGGTAGGTGGGAAGATATTGCTTCAGTGTATTAGTGTTTAGAAGTAAACTGCTTCTGAAGATACAGTCTCTCAAGTTTTGAAAGGAGAAAGCATGATATTTAGTAGAGTCATAATACTCTCCATCAGAGAACTTGGGGAACTTCACCGAGTCTTTCAGCATCTTTTGACCAATCCAGTTATCTAAAATTTCAGTACATTTACAGAATTCAAACATAAAGAAACAAAGGTCTGTTACTCTGAGCAGGATGAGGAAATACAACTGACAGCTTGGGAGGCTTGTCCAAAATAGATAATGCTTTTCGTGATAGCATTGTGTCTGTAACTAACACAACAGACACTGAAGCCTATATCCTCTAACCCTAAAATCACCCGTTTTATGAGTTATTACCAAGAGTTCAACCTTCAGCATTTTGTTGGTACTAGTGCAAATACATCTTTAAATTTGATCCAATACTACTTATCATGAATACAAAAGCACTAGTTGCAGCTTGCAAAAAATGTGGAAGCTGGACCAACAACTATTCCCACCTTTATCGTCAAACTATGGCTTGATGTGAATTTTCATCTATCTCATTAAAGTACTGCTTTGTCTACTACATTGCGGAATTTGATATCAAAATGACAGGCACGTTAAATGTCTCACCACCCACCCACAAGGGGCACACATCAAAGTTAAATCCTTTCAGTTTGAGTGGGGTTGATGAAATATTATATATACACACCTGATTTACCAACCTGAGGATGAGTAGGTGAAAACCAGGTGAACAAACTCCAACAACCCCCATCCCTGTCTGAAATCCCACATTCCACCACCCCAAAAAAATATATGCACAATTTAAGTTGCAAACAAGTTACACAGCTCTGTATAACAAAAGATTTACTACTAACAGTTTCAAGCTTTCTTTTCCTGCACTTTCCGTTGCTCTCGTCTGAGCTAACATATGTTTTCTTTAGAAGACTATTATTAATAAGGTGTTTGTTGATCGCCCAGATAATCTCTTTCCCAGCTTAGAGAACTGTGTTCACCCTCGCAAAAGTCAGTAGGCAAAAAGGACAATCATCATCTGCTAGATTAGCAAAGAGTTACATCTGTTGCTAGTGTTCGCTGCTTGTTAGAATGAGAAAATAGATCCTCCTGTGATCCAGTTTATTTATAATGATATAGTTGTAAGTTACCATGTAACTATAGCAGGATTTTGGGTGTAGAGGACCACCTCGGGAAAAGTCCCGTGTAGTCATGACTATCCAGTGGAGATTACATATGTATCACTGTTTACAGATATAAAGTCTTTACAAAAATTGCATTTCATCTTCTTTGCATGCAATATAGCAGCATGTAGCCAGCTACATAACAATAACTGGTAGAACATATTCACATTATCAACATTCACTCTTTACAACATCCCACATTTACCTAATGTACATCTCTGAAAAAACGTGTCTCACTATCTTCCCAAAATTAGTTTGATCAAACAACTTACAGAGGCCACAGTTTGTTCATTTAATAGGTAAATTCTAGCTGTATCACTGACATCATCCTGAGTTTCTTTTCTACATCAAATACCTGTCTTAAAGAAATCTGATCATACGCCAGAGCCAAGCTGACGATATGACCGAACCTTGCCTCAAGATTATCTGTTTGAAATTCCTGGCAAAATGTATTCAGGTTGAACTCAGAAAATACAGTAATTAGTTAACTCTATCATGCATGAGTTGTTGGTTTTATTGTATTGTAAGTCTCTTTACTCAGCATCCCTCCCCCAATGCTTT
The DNA here is from genome assembly GCA_016584305.1 of Chionoecetes opilio. Lineage (NCBI taxonomy): Eukaryota > Metazoa > Arthropoda > Malacostraca > Decapoda > Majidae > Chionoecetes > Chionoecetes opilio. The sequence continues at coordinate 4,911 of JACEEZ010021578.1, forward strand.
ATTATTTTCCACATTTCTAGCCAGTCACAAAACTTGTTCAAATACTGGAAATTTTACATCATTCATTACTTTGGCGTGGAGTAGCAAAATGTTTGCAGGCGAAATCCTTTAAGGAGTTTTAACATTCATGATTGTCCACCATGTAGAACAATTTGATGGATTCAGCAATCTCAGTATAGGATGTCAAAGAAGAGCTTTTTCCCAGTACTACCAATGCCTGAATCAAGTACTCATTAAAAATTTGAAAGGACCTAAATTGATCATTTTGCCTTCTCCAAAGGTAGTGGGAATAATTGCTTCAGTGACAGTTTGTACTGATGTGTTTTAGAAGGAATCTGTTTGAATGATACAGTCTCCTCAATTGTTTGAAAGGAGCAAGCAGAGTTTAGTCGAGTCAGAATACTCTCCATCAGAGGAAAATTGGGGGAACTCAGCGTCTTTTCAGCATTCTTTGACCAATCCAGTTATTTCTAATACATTTCAGTACAGTACAGAAGCAACAAAAGAACAAAGGTCTCGTTACTCTGAGCAGTGAGGATCTACAACTGACAGCTTGGGAGGCTGGCCAAAATATGATATGCTTTTCCGTTGTAGCATTGTTGTCTGTAACTAAACACAACAGACACTGAAGACTATAATCCTCTAACCCTAAAATCCCCGTTTTATGAGTCATGCAAGAGTTTCAGCCTTCAGTGGCATGTGTGTTGGTACTATGTGGATAACATCTTAAATTTGATCCAATTACTACTTATCATGAATTAAAAAAGCACTAGTTGCAGACTGCGAAACTGTGAATGATGGGACCAACAACATTCCCACCTTTTATAGTCAATAATAGGTTTATGTGAATTTCATCTACCCTAAAGTACGTTTTGTTCTACTACATGCCAGTAATTGAATTTGTTTCTTAGTACGATAAGAAATTATCGTCATGCTGCTAGCACCAGGACTGCAAGGGTATGACCTTAAAAATCTTTTTTAAGTGCAGTATCCTGGCATAATCAAAAATTCTTTTCTCTGAGAAGTCTGTAGCTTTGAGGAGAGCAGTTGTATAAAAAGAGATGAAAAATCAAAATCGCGAATAATGTAATTCTCAGGGTCATCAAGTAAAAGCTGTTCACATACAAAACTTCAGAGGGGCTAGAGCTGAAAAAGATTTCATCCTTATAATAGTTAGCACAGAGAGAACTAGCTGTAATTCAGAGTTGGTTGCACTGCATGAGATTACCTGCATGGTTTTCTGAAATCAAACTGTTTAAACATTTGGCAAAACAATCATCAGATGTTTGTGTCTCTATAGTGGAAGCGAATCTTATATTTTCCAAGCTATGCACTTCCGCATCTTTCAAGAACACTGGACTGCCAGGTTCGGCTTAACAACACAGAGAACAGTATACTTGGGTATGGTGGACTCTACTACTCGACAAATAAAAGAGAATCATGTTTCTAAATAACAGTCCAGGAAGTTTCATCTATGAATTTGTTTTCGCTCCAGTCATCAAACATATGAAATTTCCTCTCTCTCCTATGTGCGTCTTCATCAGCAACACTCTCCAGCAACAGCTTTCTATTGCTAATCTGCCTTTCTTTCTTTGCTCGAGTCAGGTGTGGTCTTGAGTGTTTTTGTGATGATAGTATGTAGGCAGTTGGGCAGAATACTTGGAACAGACTCAGGATGCAGAACGGGTCTTTCAGTGGCGCAGTCACTCTTATCCCTGTTTGTTGTGCATCTGTTGACGAGGCCTCCGCTAAAGTTGTCCTCTGTGAAATGCAGCCACATACTGCAACTATGCTTAGTTTTAATTTGGATATAATAAAGAAATTATATGCAATACAGCTGTATTAGTCCAGGGTCTTCAAGTGCATTTATATAATAGTAATTATATAAAATAATATGTGAATGCATTAATAGAGAGAGGAGAGAGGAGAGAGGAGACGAGAAGAGAGAGAGAGAGAGAGAGAGAGAGAGCGGAGAGAGAGAGAGAGAAGAGAGAGAGAGAGGGAGAGAGAGAGGAAGAGAGAGAGAGAGAGAAGAGAGAGAGGAGGAGATCTATATATATATATATCGTATATACTATATATATATCTATATATATATAGATATAGATCTCTATTATATATTATATATACTATATATATATATATATATATATTATATATATATTATATAAATATATATATATATATATCTCATATATATATATATATATATATATATATACTATATAATATATAATCATATATATAATAAATATATCTATATATATATATAATATATATATATATATATATATATTATATTATATATATATATATATATATGTATAATATATATATATTATATATAATATATGAGATGGGAGAAGGACAGGATGTATGACGGGACATCAATCTTCATCCCAAATATCAATACTATTTTTCTCACTGGCGTAGTTCAATTTGCACACAGAACTTCTATATATTTTTTTAATACTTTTAAATAAGATTAAATTTACATGACACACTCAAACAAGGCAATTCATTGACTCCATAGATCCAGTAGGCACATTATATGCATAGGAATGTATGTATGCAATTGTAAAACAAATAGAATCGGAGAGAGAAAGCATCAACAGACGTCTAATAGGGTTGCTTGTGAATGTAAATGCATAAAATCAAACTGGGCGCGATGAAAAAAGTTTGAAAAACACTGTATTAGTCAGATATAAGAACATAAGAGTATTGTCTTGTGGACGGACTGTTAATGAATGAAATAGTGAAATACAGTATAGCCTATACCGGTTCACGCGGACACTTTTGGCAACTTTTTTTTCGCAGTAATCCGATATCACAACTTAAGACTGCTTTTGTCAACTCGGAAGCAGCCCGCAGAGTCTGTTTCTTGCAAAGCCGGCAGGATGGAGTTTTTACGACTGCCCTGAGCATATCTGTCTCCTGCTGATGATGGTGACTCCAGAGCTAAGCAGGTCAGGTTTTACATAACCCAATGTAAAATATTGATTAATGTGAGCAGAAGTACAGTATTGTTTTAATAGTATTGTACTCTAGTTACTACCCTGGTGAATAAGCCGTAAGAACTTATTCTACCTCACTCCATCCGTGAGGATGCATAACTGACATCCTGCATTCTGATCCACATTCGCTATTTTTTAGAAAGGATATCCGCATCTGATCCGACCAAATATGTAAGCATGACATAAGCATACACATCCACATCTGCGGATCTCTGGATTCTCGAAATCCGATACATCTGGTAGACTAGTAAATCTTTACAAACACCATCAAACACATGTTTCAAACAACATATTAACACGGGAACAGTACCTCAAAAATGGAAATTATCAAAAAACCATAATTATCAGACAAAGAGAAAACAAACCTACAGTAAGTGATCTACGTTCTACGACACAGCGCCCAGCTCTAACTCTCTTCCTACAAATTGTTATGGTCATACTGCGAAGCAAAATAGACACTCACATTGCACCAAAAACCCAACAAGATAAGAACTCAAGCTGGATTTACAAGAAAAAGACGCATTCGAAGTACAACCTGGTTACGTTTAAAACTACTGCTCGAAGTCTTTCAAGATGAAGAAAGAGACCATAATAAACATCGCTCTAGATTTCAAGAAAGCCTTGACAGTTGTGAAAAGAAAGCCCTAAATGAATGCTAAAAAAGTTGCAGGATACACAAACACAAATTGACGTCATAAGGGACAATATACTAAATGACAAGACCATCCTGTATCTAAACAATGAGATTCATAACAAACATGGATGCACCAGCGGAATAAGGCAAGCGCAATGGTCAACATCCACTGTCTTAATGATAAACATATATTATCATCCTACATTGAACCAAACAAATATGGAATTTACAGATGAGATATGCTCTTCCCTGCTTGTTTATGCAGATGAGGCTTCCTATTTTAGGCACAAAGTGCAATAGGTGCCCAAACATGAACATTGACATTGCTGCATTCTAGCAGCAAGAGCACAAGTGAAATAGTCAACAGTTATTTTAAAAGAGCATAATACCAACATATACAACTTGGTATAGTACACACACGAAATAAACAGCAAATTAAAAAGAGCATTGATACCAAAGAAAGGAAAAGAGAACTACTGAAAAGAGACCAAACTTCGACTTTAGAACATACAAAAACAAACAAAAAGAAATAGACTTTTATGATAAACTAGCCGCAAAGCCGCCCCTCCGGGCGGACTTTTTGGTAGCTCCTGCGGAGGGCATTGGTTGGGCCTTGACCACCCCTGTGTTTGGTGGGCAAAGCCCACCAAACAGGGACTCTCCAGATAGCCCCTTCTAACTTCCTGAAATCAGATGTAGAAATGTAGTATTCCCCCACCCATTCACTCACCATTTACCATCCCCCCCACCCATTCACTCACCCATTACCCATCACCCCCCACCCATGCACTCACCCATACCCATCACCACACACCATTCCACCACCCTTACCCAATCACCCCCCACCATTCACTCACCCATACCCCATCACCCCCACCCCATCACTCACCATTACCCATCACCCCCCCACCCATTCACTCACCCATTACCCATCACCACACACCATTTCACTCACCCATACCATCACCCCCCACCCATTCACTCACCCATTACCCATCACCTCCCACCCCCATCACTCACCCATACCCATCACCACACACATTCACTCACCCATTAACACATCACCCCCCACCTATTCCCTCCACCCATCACCCATCACCCCCCCACCCATTCACTCCACCCATCACCCCACACCCATCCACCCCACCCATCACTCACCCATTTACCCACACCCTACATCAAGGCTTCCTCAATTTCGCAACCCACTTTGTTTTCACAATTCTCGATAGAGTATGGCTGCTAAAAAAAAAAAAAGTGATCGGATCATCTCATAAGTGGGCTATGACCTTCCCTGGTCAAAACCTGATTCCAAAAATGTGCCAAGAGGTGTTTGCGCCACGGGGGCGGAACCTTATACCACACACACACACAGGACAGACAGACAGGACAGACAGTGACAGACAGACATACTTTCGCGTATATTATTATAGAAGATGATAGAGATAGATGATTAATCCACTACAACTTGATAAGATACAGAACAAGCACTACACGAAACTAACCTAAACTACAGGACAGACACACCCCGGGAAACACAGCCATGCACGACACATGTAAACACTGGACGCAGGGAAACTTTAGAACACGTCTATTACAGGCGGAGGAATATAAAGAAATAAGGAAACACTCTTAAACTTTGACAGACAAAAACACACTGACATATGCTTAAAAACTTTCAACATTTTTACTCAGAGCAGATGAACAGGATGCAGATATGAAGAACAAAACGTTGTTACTGATGTGGAAATAAGGAAACAGCAAGAACATTGATTAGCAGCAGAAAGCAAGACATTTCACAAGAGCATCACAAGTATAAAGCACAAAACGGTGGTTGATCAAGACAACAAAACACCACAAACACTTCAAAGAATCAGAAAAAAATACCGATACTAAGGTGTTTACCCCCACACTTCTCGACATCTATAGTATGGATACCAAGGATAATATGTAAAGTGTAATTACTTTTTATATCACATTCTTTCCAGAGGCTGCTGTGCACTCGTGGAGAATGTCGGGTCCTTGATTTGTGCGAGTTGTCAATGCTCGAAAATCCTGTAGACTCCTCCATATTCACGTTTTACAGCATAAACTGCTCGCCTAAAGCAGTTACAGATATCTGAGATACATATTATTTTATGATAGTATGTTAGATGCCACTGGTATTCAGGACAAAAAGATTTGAACCTGAAACCTACACCTGAAAAGGCTTTACTTTGACGAGTAATATTTTAGTCTTATATCAACTATTTATTGTAAGTGTTCTCAGTGTTTAAAGCTATTCCTCTATCGTTGCTTGTAACATTTATTCAGGGCATGCATTAAGTCTTAAAACCATTTAAAAATAGATATTAATTTGAGTGGTTCTTACATTATTCTCTTCTTACAAATTATAAACCCTACCTTTTTTCTTACCCACATTATCTCCTCCTCTGAGCTTGGTGTCACACCATATGCTTTATCTTAATCCGTTTCATGTTATTTCCAAGAAAAAGCACGGTATATAGGTCTACGTTCAACCAATACTCCTGTGTCGTCAGTTCGCCACTACAATCACACCACCACGCCAGCACTTTTGTGCCTTATGTTCGACCCTTAGGGCACCCGATATAAATTTTAATCTCGAACGAAAACTATGAACACAGAATTATATCAATATTTGAATATGAGCATTTCACTTGTCCACACCAGAGAGATGTTATTAGAATCCTTTTCATTTTGTTGATTTTGACCGTATCGTGTATTGTCCCATTTTTAACTGCTTAACACAGAGAACCGCACTAGACGTCTGTTAGCGATGACTGAATCTGTATCAAAGTGATAATGATAATTAGCTTAATTTATTATGCACTGTCACTATTAGAAGGACGGCTTGGCAACAGACGCTTACCCCCTATAGTTACTTTCTTGACCACCTCCACAATGCAACATTGACTCAATTAGCATAAAAGCATATGCACTAAGCAAACCACAGCATAGGACGATGAGACATGTAAGGCGAGCCTTCTCAGATACTCGCGTCGACTTCCGTTATTGTGGGAGTGCTTCGTCGAGCGTTTGTCAATGCCCAACAAAGTACACCCTATGATACTTGAGGTGTTGGGAGACTTCATGTCTAGAATTTTTGTCCCTTGTATTTTTAAGGAAGCTTTATCCCGATGCCGTTTATACAGCAACCTTGCTTTTCTCTGGTGATTATGATGTATGTGCTCACGATAGAGTTGACAAATGTGATCCCACAAATATCAGCAAATCGCGATGTTTTTATGTGTCCCGTTTGATGTCTCTTGAGCCACTTGGTTTTGGCAAGAGTCACCTTGTCTCTTGGAAAAGGAAAGAGGAAAAAATATACTCACCTCTGGGGCCTTTCTTTTCTTTTTTGTCCTTTTTTGAGTTTCCCATTGCAATTGGGGCACACAACAGCACCATGGAACGGCCATCACTTGCTCATGGCTAAGTTAACTTGGAGAAAGAGAGAAGAAAAGAAAGGGGAGAAATGCTCCTGAACTCCTCCGTAACAAAAGGCCCCAAAAAAAACAAAAAAATGATACAAAAGTACGCCACATACACGACGCCGGCTGAGCCCGCGCTTCGTATCCTTAAAATGTTGGGAAGACAAAATTTAGACTGAGCACCATGGCACCACGGTTGATTTTCATGGTGCTTGCACAGCGTGGGAAGTTCCTCATGCAGTGACCATCACAGCCTCTCCGGTTCACCAGGCGATTTGGTGTTAAGAGGTTGTATTGTTAATGTGTTGTTTTCTGTTTGTTTAAGCAGTGGCCCATGTTGTCTCTCTCGTAGGTTTCCCCTGACTCAAGCCAAAATGCCGCCCGCTGGGGGGGTGGCGCTCTGATATTTTGCTGCGAAGTGGGGACCAACAAGCCCTGCTTCGTGCGAGGCTGAAGATGTTCAACAAAAATAGTAATTTTCCCCCCCATACCCAAATATATGTTTGTATCAGTAATAAATGATATACTGCAATCTTCGTAAAATTGTTTGTTCTATAATATTGATACAAATAAAAAAATTCAAAACACACTAAAGAAATTTGCCATTATGAGACTAAGAAGAAATAATGGCCATGAGCTTAATAGTTCACTAAATTCGTCGCCATATTCAAAAATGTTGCGAGTCAAATTTTAAACACGGAGATATCAAGCAGCAGCGGAATTTTTTATTAGCTTTCATTGATTTTTTTTTCGTTTCTTGAAAAGAGTTACCACCATGCATAAATTAGCGTTAACTAAATAAACAACATCATCAATCGGGTAATTTTCCCGATTGATGATGTTATTTATTTAGTTCTTAATTATATTGTTAACTATTATATTATTATGTTATTTATTTGTTATTTACTAGATAAATAACATAATCAATTGGGAAAATTACCCGATTGATGATATATATTTACTTAATGCTAATTTATGCATGGTGGTAATTCATTTATCAGAAAACGAAATATATCAATGGAAAGCTAATAAAATTCCGCTTCTATTGATATGCTCCATGTTAAAAGTTGACTCGCAAAATTTTGAATGACGACGAATTTAAGTGAATATTAAGTTCATGCATATTTCTTCATAAGTCTCATAATGGCATTTCTTGAGTGTGTTTTATGTTTTTTTATTTGATAATATTATAGAACAAACATTTACGAAGAACAGTATATCATTTATACTGATAAACATATATTTGGTAGGGGAAAATTGCCATAAGCTGGCAAACACTGGCGGCAAGTGGAGTTTGTTGGTCCTCCACTCTCGCATCTCCCGCGTCTGTCGCAGCCACAACGAGGGCTGTGACGTCACGTGCAATGCACCTATACCATTATTAGTTTTTAGTAAACCAAATTATTATATTTAGTATCCTTATATATACATAATATATATATATATATATATATATATATATATATATATATATATATATATACATATATATATATATATATATATATATATAATTAGTATATATATATATAATATAATATATATAAAGTATAAATTAAAATAAAACAAAATAAATATAATCAATACTATAATCAATAAAAAAAATCGTATATATAATATTTTGAGATATCTACTATTTAGATTTTTTTTTTGCAGGAATCAGATATATCTGAAAGGGTATAAATTTTTACATTGACTTGTGAGTCAGTAAGTCCAAGCAAACCTCCTCAGTGAGAAGAGCGGGCACTAGAAGGCGGGCACAGTGGGCTGGTGCCCGCTTTGTACATTATACACACTGTATAGGCGTATTTTGCACGGGCTAGGAAAGAGTAAAATTTTACACTGTGTAGCTCATCCCAATTTTTTAAACTCTGCTCAGTGTACGTTTGCTGGATATGAGTACCCACTGGGCACCCAAATAAGGAGCTGAGAGTAAAAAATTTATTTTCTGGTGCCCAGTGGGCACTCATAATCAGCAAATGTACACTGAAGAGTTTAAAAGAAGTGGGAGGAACTACAAAGTGTACTGCTTTACTCTTTCCTAGCTCGTACAAAATATGCCTTATATGTACTACTATAAACTGAAAAGCCGACCGGACCCACCCCTGCCGCCATCTTTTTCCCCAGCAGGAAAAATATCCCCACGGATTGACCAAAGGCCACATTTTTTACCCTAGTTAGTAAAATTCGTAGCGCCTCTCTCTCTTTCTCTCTTCCTCTCTCCCTCTCTCCCTCTCTCCCTCTCCCTCTCTCTCTCTCTCTCTCTCTCTCTCTCTCCCTCTCCCTCTCCCTCTCTCTCTCTCTCTTCCTCTCTCTCTCTCTCCCTAGATAGTAAAATTCGTAGCGCCTTCGTCTGTCCTTCCTCCCTACCTCCACTCTCTCTCTCTCTCTCTCTCACACACAAACACGCAATATTGGAAATAAAATATATTCGTAAATACATAGATATTATTTCAGCAATCTAAGAAAGTGAGAGAGAGAGAGAGAGAGAGAGAGAGAGAGAGAGGAGGAAGAGAGAGAGAGAGAGAGAGAGAAAAGAGAGAAGGAAGATGAGAGAGAGGAGGAGGACGAGATGAGATAAGGATTTGAGCGTCAGATCAGGTCAGCTGCGACCTCTCTCTCTCTCTCTCTCTCAAACACGTAATATTGGAAATTTACTATATTCGTAAATACAGATATTATTTAAGCAAGATGAGAGAGAGAGAGAGAGAGAGAGAGAGAGAGAGAGAGAGAGAGAGAGAGAGAGAGAGAGAGAGAGAGAGAGGGGGGCTGGCGGGGTTAGTGGAAGGAGATCAACTCAAATATTTCACACCTTCCGCTATGCGAGAGTCGCAGCTGACCTGACCTGACGCTCAAATCCTTAATTATCTTGTCTCGTCCTCCTCTCTCTCATCTTCCTCCTCCTTCTCTTCTCTCTCTCTCTCTCTCTCTCTCTCTCTCTCTCTCTAATCTTGCTGAAATAATATCTATGTATTTACCAATATATTTTATTTCCAATATTGCGTGTTTGTGAGAGAGAGAGAGAGAGAGAGAAGAGAGAGAGAGAGAGAGAGAGAGAGAGAGAGAGAGAGAGAGAGAGAGAGAGAGAGAGAGAGAGCGAGAGGCCACCACCCCGCCTCCCGAGGTGTTGGGGTGGTGGCTTCCCCAAAAACTAAGCACTGGGATGAATGATAAAATGTATAGCTATTGAGACGGGGCCATACGAGCGTAGCTCAGGCCCTGTATATAATTAAATGAATACAACTAGATGCATACACACACAAGAACATAATGTTATAATGTATCGATACACATTATTATAATGTAATTGTTAATGTTATATGTAACAACACACACACACACGCACGCACGCACACACACACACACACACAAACATGATGGACAGGCGTGAGAGAGGTGGGAAGTGGGGAATGAGAATGAATGAGGAAGATCTGTTTCTGTCTTTCTCTCTGTATATATATATATATATATATATATATATATATATATATATTATATATATATAATAGAGAGAAAAGAGAGAGAGAGAGAGAGAGAGAGAGAGAGAGGTTGCAGCTGACCTGATCTGACGCTCAAATCCTTATCTCGTCTCGTCCTCCTTCTCTCATTTTTTTTTTCTCTCTCTCTCTCTCTCTCTCTCTCTCTTTCTCTCGATCTCTCTCCCTTTCTTATATTGCTGAAATAATATCTATGTATTTACGAATATTTTTTATTTCCAATATTGCGTGTTTGTGTGTTTTGTGAGAGAGAAAGAGAGGAGAGAGAGAGAGAGAGAGAGAGAGAAGAGGAGAGAGAGAGAGGAGAGAGAGAGAGAGGAGAGAGAAGAGGAGAGAGAGAGAAAAGAGAGGGGGAGAGGGAGGGAGGGGGAGAGGGAGGGAGGGGGAGAGGGAGAGAGGGAGAGAGGGAAAGGGAAGGGCGCTACGAATTTTACTAACTAGGGTAAAAAAAATGTGGTCTTTGGTCAATCCGTGGGGATATTTTTCCTGCTGGGGAAAAAGATGGCGGCAGGGGTGTCCGGTCGGCTTTTCAGTTTATAGTACATAACTAACTAAACTGTGAAACAGTACATACTGCTACGTCCCCGACCCTACTGTCCTCAGCTAGGCTCCTAACACCTGCTCCGGGCTGGTGCTAGACAGAGGGGACGCGTAGCAAGTTTACCTGGTTCGTGCTAAAAACTGAGGACTTACCAGGCTGCTTTCCTACTGTCTGGCTACATTCAGACACTCAGGGGGAAGGCCTTAGGCAAACACAGGGGTCCTTTTCAGCTGTATATTCAAGTAACTAGCAGTACAAGTTCAAGGTCGCTCAACAGGCTCAGGCAGGGCAACGGGAAACGCCACAACACAGCTTTCTGACTGTTCAAGGTTTCTCTGCCTTAACAGTCAGGCCACAATATAGTCACAGTCTCTTACCACAGTCACTAATATCGAGGGGGAAGGTCCTGGGCCTTACAAAGGCGAGGATAGCAACACAGAACACTTTCAGGGCAACAAAGGCTGGTGCGCGGGCTTCTCTCTGTGTTGTTGTGGCGTCGTTACCCACTTTTCTACTAACCCTGCCGTAGGCAGTCCGCCTTCACTAAAATAATACCCCTCACATCTTGAACCATTCTCGTCCTCGTAACAATACATAATAACCTTGGGCCATGCCTGAAATGTACTATTTACTTTAAAATAGATTTCTCCATCCAAGCAGCTGTGATTTGAATGTAAACCTTATATTTCCATCACACAAACGTAAATACGTAGAAAAATAAAATTAAAAGTTGCTATAAAAGTGCTACAAAAGTTATTTGGCCACGTGAATGTTCTACGTTGTTTCCACGTTATTTCGTGTCTACAAATCTACGTGAATTTCACTTAGAAATACAACGTTGCTCCAACGATTACACAACGTGGTGACAACGTGATAAAAACTTGGATGTGTTTGCTGGTAACATAGTCACGATCTAAAATTCTGTCCTTCCTCCTGCCCTTCCGTATAACTCTTGACACATTGTTAATGTATTGTATATCCACCACATCCTCTTTGTGTGTGGTGTAGACGCGGATCCAGATGCGGATATACATTTCATCGCAAATGCGGGTACGGATGCGGATGTTTGATTTATCACAAGCGTGGATGCGGATGCGGATGTTAAAAACTAAGTGGATGTTCCGCGGATGAGGATCAATAAATCAATCATTGGAGGCATACGCCGGGAGGCGCGTCGCCTCGCCCACCCTACGACGCCACTCCCGGGGGTCATCACGCGCGAGTCCCCATGCAGGTTCCCTTCCCATACCAAGCAACTCTCGACAGGAAACATCAACTTGCCTATCTTGCCTATAACTTGCCCTAAACAGTATCTGAGGATACTGAACAGAGTTACAGATTAAAGGGAAGTGTTTGACATCACACAGGTATGTCCGGTATTATTAAGCTACCAGATATGATATTTAGGAAAACTGAGCCTCCCCTTGTGTTCACGAGGCATTGCTACATATTGTTACAAACCCGCTCCCACAGCCGCCCAACTAACCTGCCCTCCCCTCACACTGGGCTGGCCTCAGACGCGTGGGAATGAGGGGCTGAGTCCGGTTATGTGTTTAGCCGGGACAGAAAACAATGAATCCCCCTAGGCCTTGAGCACGGGCTCCCCACACTGGCACATCATGACCACGGCACATCATGACCACGGCACACACACACACAGGCACATGCGGAATAACACAATCACACCCTTTTCCAGACTATATTGTACTACACAGAGACCACCGCGAATAGGCCCAGTCACTTCTTGACTGTCGCAGCCACAAATTTTCCTCCACTGTCACTGCAGTCACTGTTATGCGTCTAATACAATCCCAGAGTCACCACATCCTCTCGATGCGGAGACGACCCCTTTTCCCACGCCACGTTCACGCCCGCGCCCCACACACAGGGACACAGCCGGCTGCTACTTTCCCCAAACCCCCCGCAAACATTGTCATGACGGGCCGCCATCAAATCAGTGTCGGAAAAATCACAAACGGCATATTGGCATTGAGTCAGCAAACCGTAATGAAGTTATCGGCCTGGCTGCGGACCGACAACTTGTGGTATATGTTTGCACCCCGGGCTGTGTCGGTACGTTACGGGTCTGTGTCAGATTTTGTGTCGGCAATCCGTAACCAAACTATTGCCACTACTGAGCCACAAACGGGCCAACATAGCATCTAAATCGTGCCATAAGCGGGCCAACACAGCAACTGAATCGTGCCACAAGCAGGCCGATATAGCATCCAAATAGTGCCACAAGCGGGCCTACACAGCAACTGAATCGTGCCAAAACAGGCCGATTTAGCATCCAAATAGTGCCACAAGGGGGGGCCTACACAGCAACTGAATCGTGCCACAAACAGGCCGATTTAGCATCCAAATAGTGCCACAAGCAGGCGACTTAGCATTTGAATAGTGCCACAAGCAGGCCGACTTAGCTTTTGAATAGTGCCACAAGTGGGCCAATATAGCATTTAAATAGTGCCACAAGGGGGCCCAAATATAGCATTTGAATAGTGTCACAAGCAGACCGACAAAGCAGCTGAATCGTTTTACCGTTCCTAATATCGGTGTAGCGCGCCGACAGTTACCCCGCCCGGATAGCTACCCTGCCACGACTACGCACGTACGGCAGATGACGTCACACAATTTAAACATTGGCCACGCCTCCTGGACCAGAACATTATCGTCAGATTCGCTTTTTTAAAACCTAAATATATGTCTAAAAAACTTAACTCCAAACCTATCCAAAATTTAACCAAACCTAAATCAAACCTTAACTTAACCAAAATTTAACCATTTTTTTGTATATGATAATAGCAAGGTATATTAGGTACTTAAGTAATCGTCCCAGACCATTCATCATTCCTGATTTAATGCAATCAAATCATAGCCATTAATGAGTATATCAAAAAAAACCCGTCGTCATTTTTTGTATCCAGTCAGCCGTTTTTAAATAAACCCGCAATCAAAATCTGCAAATTCCCGATTTTTCAAAACGCTCTCAAGGTTTGCAGACGCTCAGGCTCAGGCTCGGTGAGTACCATCAGGGAGGCTCATCTTCTCGCGCTGATCAGAGAGGCACGTAAAACAGAGATAAATATAGTACTTGAAGTTTATTTGGGTGTTTCTGATAGATTTTTTTGCTATATGCCACATGCATGCATCCTTTATGGGGCAGCAAGACAGCTGTCCCTTTCGAGAAAAGTTTGCACACGGAAAGGAGTGGCTTTGTGTAGGGTGATACACGCCTATAGTGGTTGGGGCGCGAGCAGTTGTGTTGGGGAAAACGGCGCCCCCCGTAAGACAGTGACTCGTCCAACACTATACCAGACCAGGTGGCCTGTTAGACAGGGACGCCAGGACTGGCAGCAGCGGTGGACCACCACGACTGTGAGGCTTGCCTCTTAACAAGACAAAGTAAACCAGTTGTGGATTTGGCGTGCCCTGTGGTGAGGGGACCCTGTGGTGGTGTGGCTGTCACACTTTCTGGCCTTCCCGCCCGCATATTTTCCAACTCTATGCTGTAGTTAATGCTAGATTGGTTTCCGAGTAATAAACGTTTGACTGTAGCTCCAAAACTAACCATAGGATTTTCTCGAAATTACCTCTTTGTGATTCCCACACACACATATGGTTTAACTTATTTACCAATCCATTTTTTGGGGAGAAGTGCCAGGTCCTCCTGCTGAACCTCAGGCTCTGCTAACCCCTGTCATCCCCTCGTACTCGGGCTCAAACATAGGACCCCAGGGACAATCTGAGGTTCGTTTCCTCATAGTATACGCGACCAGGTCATTTCTTTCGGTGTCAGATTGAGCATCGTTCTCTAGATCTGTCACAGCGACAGATTCACTGTCTGACACCGAAGTACAATCGTTTCATCATAACATTTGCCGAAAAGGTGTCAGACAGAGGTCTGGGGGGCGTCCCTGTTCTGACGTCATCAATAACAGTCGTAGCCCTGTGGAGGGAATTTTTTTTTTTTTCGCGCGCTTTTTACAAAAGCGTATTTTTACGGAAATAAGGCCGGGAAAAAAATCAATTATTTTTGGTGGATTAGGTGTTTTGAATGTACATTCAACATAATTCGGCAAAAAAAATTGGGTCTGGACGATTATTTAAGTTTGATTAATTTAAAATTTTAGGTTAAGTTAAAGCTTGGTTTAGATATGATTTAGGTTTGGTTAGGTTTAAGTTTTGTAGATTTATTTAGGTTAAATAAGCAAATCTGATGATAATGTTCTGGTCCTGGAGGCGTGGCCAATGTTTTCCTGTGTGACGCCCATCTGCAGTGTGTGCGTGGGTCGGGGCAGGGTAGCTATCCGGGCAGGGCAGCTAGTCGGCGCGTTTACACCGCCCCACTTTTAACACTTTTAAATGAACACAGGTTTGTGAATGGAATAACCTGTTGCCAGGATTGATGGGTTCTCAACTCTTACAGTATGAGCTAAGGACCAATATAGTGCAACAAAGAATAAAAATTATCAATAGCGGTTACTTAAATCAAACCATAATCATCATTTTCCGGCTGCAGTATATCAGTCTTGCTTGTGGTTGAGGCAGCTGGCACTGGCAGTCAGCAACCCAAAATTCACAATGTGTACCCTAATACACCATCAGGGTGCTACAAGTATAAATACTGTAAATGAAACAACAGTAATTTGTGAAATAGATATAATTTTCAAAGAATAAAATTTATATTCACGGTATTGTTACAAAAGTGGAAAAAAGTCCAAACAAATGTGGTAAAATTTCTATTAATGAACAGAAAAATAACGAAATATATATATATTAATATATATTATATATATATTATATATATAATATATATATATATATATATATATATATATATAATATATTTTACATATATTAATATATATATATATATATATATATTTTAATATATATATATATTTTAATATATATAATACATATTAATATATATATATACATATATAATATATATATATATATATATATTAA
This sequence comes from Chionoecetes opilio, assembly GCA_016584305.1. Taxonomy (NCBI): domain Eukaryota; kingdom Metazoa; phylum Arthropoda; class Malacostraca; order Decapoda; family Majidae; genus Chionoecetes; species Chionoecetes opilio. The sequence goes on from JACEEZ010021578.1 coordinate 21,020, forward strand.
AATATATATATTATATAATATATATAAAATATATATATATATATATATATATATAAAATATATATATATATATATATATATATATATATATATATATATATATATTATATATATATATATATATATATATATATATATATATATATATATATATATTAATATATATATACTAGCCGCAAAGCCGCCCTCCGGGGGATTTTTGGCTAGCCCCTGCGGAGGGCTATTGGGTTTGGGCCTTTGGCCCACCACCTGTGTTTGGTGGGCCTTCGGCCCCCCAAACATGGACTCTCTAGATAGCCCCCTTCTAACTTTCCTGAAATCATGGATGTAGAAATGTATGATTCCCCACCCATTCACCACCCTTTTACCCATCACCCCCCACCCATTCACTCACCCATTACCCATCACCCCCCACCCATTCACTCACCCATTACCCACCCCCCCCCCATTCACTCACCCATTCCCCATCACCACACACCCATTCACTCACCCATTACCCATACCCCCCCAAACCTATTCCCTCACCCATCACCCATCACCCCCCACCCATTCACTCACCCATCACCCCACACCCATTACCACACCCCACCCATTCACTCACCCATTACCCATCACCCTACATCAAGGTTTCCTCAATTCTCGCAACCCACTTTTTTTTTCACAATTCTGGGCTAAGTAAGCTTTTTGCTAAAAAAAAAAGAAAAAAAAAAAAAGTGATCGGATCATCTCAAAGTGGCTTATGACCTTCCCCTGGTCAACCCGGTTCCAAAATGTGCCAGATGAGGTGTTTGCGCCACGGGGGCGGAACCTATACCACACACACCACAGACAGACAGACAGACAGACAGACACACTTTCGCTTATATTATTATAGAAGATTATATAATATATATATATATATATATAATATATAATAATATATATAATATATATATAATATATATATATAATATATATATATATAATATAATATATATTATATATATATATTTTATATATAAATATATATATACATATATAATATATATATTATATATTATATATAATATATATATATTATATATAAAATACAATATATATACATATATATATATATATATATATATATATATAATATATTATATATATATATATATATATATAATATATATACATTAATATATATATATATATATATATATATATATATATATATATATATATATATATATATATATATATATATATATATATATATATATATATATATATATATCTTGATATTTCAGGGTGACAAAGACACTCGTCATTGTTGGTTTGTTATGCGCAACGTTTCGCCAAAGGCACTTGGCATCATCAGTTAAAAAATAGTTAAAAATTTAAATTTTACAATGCTAAAAACGAACATCTAAAAAGTATTTTTTAAGAAACAATAAAGTAATCCTATATTATCTCAAAATACTAACTAATAAATAAAATACAATTTGTACTTAACGGACCTTGGTGTGTATGCTGTCTGAGTTGGTAGAGGACTGAATGAACAATATTTTTCGTGGGTAACATTTCGGCTCGTGTGTGGCGATCGAAACGAGAGTCGGACAATCATTCGATCGCCACACACGAGCTGAAATGTTACCCATGAAACTATTGTTCATTCAGCCCACTACCAACTCAGACAGCATACACCCCAAAGGTCCGTTAAGTACAAATTGTTTTTTATTTATTAGTTAGTATTTGAGATAATATAGGATTACTTATTGTTTCTTAAGAAATACTTTTTTAGATGTTCGCTTTTTTGCATTGTAATATATTAATTTTTAACTATTTTTAACCTGATGATGCCAAGTGCCTTTGGCGAAACGTTGCGCATAAACAACCCCAACAAGACGAGTGTCTTTGCACCCGAAATATCAAGATGTACTACCAACTAAGAATAAAATATATATATATATATATATATATATATATATATATATATATATTAATTTATATATATATATTATATAAATATAATTTATATATATAATATATATATATATATATATATATATATATATATATATATTATATATATAATATTTTATATATATTATATATAATATATATATTATATATATAAAATATATATATAATATATATATTACTGTATATATATTAATTTTATATATAATATATATAATATAAAATACATTTACCCATAACGGGATAGTTATAACAGGAAGCTCTTATGGCTCTTATGGGAGCTGTCTCTGCTCACGGGACTATTCGTACTATTACATATGTGACAAGTCATGAATTTGAGATGCTGCAAATCTAAATGAGGAACGCCGAGAATAAATTGGATAAGTATCATCGATCGTCTAAACCTCATAAGACATTATGGGAAAATCTGCGTTAAACAGAAAGAAGAAGGAGAATGTAGCCTGAAAATCATCAATCTCTGTAATTAGGTTGGTTAGGTTAAGGAAAAGAGATAACCCAAAATGCATCAGAAAATTATCAGGTTTACCTAAACCACGAGAACTTATACAAACCAGAGGTGGTTAAGTTCTCAACCCATAGCAAACCGGATAATAATAGAATTCCCACCAAACTGTAAAATGTGCGGGGGCTTGTCCGTACGCAGGCCACTGGTGGGCCTCTTCTGTTTCATTAAAGATACAAACATCTTGGGATGAAGACCAAGTGCCATGCTCAAATGTTGGTGCCTTTTTACCACCCAAAGGCTTTGATCACAAGTGCTCTGAAAAAAAAAACTAAGATTAGATTTCATGATCCGATGCCCCGTCATAAGTTACATAACTCTTTGCAGATTCTTATTTGTTCTATCGGCCAATAATTCACAAAAGAGATGTTCAACCTGCAATCACCTCAATTACATCTTTCAATACAATATAACACAATCAAGTGGCGTCCCTAGGGGGGAGGCCATGCGGCCATGCCCCCACCCCCTTTGCAAAGAAAAAATATAGCCTATCCGAGCTTTGGGACCCACTTGTGGAAATTTTCCCCCCAAACACCCTCTCATAGGTAGAGTAGAGTGGTAGTTTGTCCCCCCCCCCCCCCCCCCAGTGAGAGGTATTTTCCACTCAATCATAGGAGGGCGCGTATAGGGATATGTAAAATATAATTGTAATGGTAATGGGTAATAATTAAGGTAATTTAAGTAAATGATTAGTAATGGATAGGATAAATTAATATTCCCAGTGGTTAATAAGCATTGCACCTTATAGAATTAGCACCTTGATTTGGAGCGCGGTCATTTGGGTATCGTCATTAGATTTATAGGCCAATTTGGGAATAAAAATACGTGGCTAGGACCGGGTGCCGGGCTCACGCCAAACTTGGAGAAACAGTACACTCCGAGCCCTTGAAAGGATAACATCAATTGTTAATAGACGTGCTTGTCTAAGTACAAGGACAGTACACTCCACACCTCCATCAAGTTAATATCTCTTCTCTGATTATAAAGAAGAGATTTGTACATACGTTAATTTTGTACATATATAGTGTTAAATCATAGGACTGTGTTAAAATACCACACACTGATAACAATCCGCCGCGTCAAGTTACTGGTGTGATAACCATTGACGTCTCGACAAATACCGCCTCCAACCCACCGTCTCTTGTCATACACGGGCGGCCCTGATCACGGGCGACCACATCGGATCACAAGATCATTGCAGTATTAATCAAACCCTGATCCGCAATGCAACCCTACTATCCACCGATAAGTATCCTAGTTAGTTGATTGGCTGGGATAATGTGTCGATGCGATAGAACATGGGTTTTGATTAGGTAAGGACTTCAAATTAAATATGTATGTGACATAAATTCCCACATTGGTGCCCCGAGTGAGGAATATTGATGATCATGTGATTCAAAGTGGTCGTTAATTGTGAGGTATAATTATGAGCCTACCACAACCGCTGGTTATGAGGCTGGAGGCGGGGGTTTTCGCGGCGTCAAGAATGACTCAGCTGTTCAACTACCATATACCAGGTAGTAGATAACAGAGGTTGCGTAGTACTAGTTAGTTGTAGTAGTTAGGTGGTGGTTGAAATTATATATGCTTTGCTACGCGTCCTTGTCAGGCCGAGCAGGCTCTACCACCACTTAGATATAATTAATTATCAACTAACAACTATATATATATATATAGTAACGTAATCTTCCATTTAATATTTTATTTGACTGAGTTAATCAATTAAAATCATGACGGAAGGGACTAAATCATTAGCTGCTAAATTTGGTTGGACACGATTATATAAACGTGTGATGAAGAAGCTGGGACTAACCCTATAGACATAATAGTTAAACTCTGGGCTGCTAATGCTAAAAACTAAAGGGAAAAAAATGAGACGGCTTACTGCCTATATGAAGTTCAATTAAAAAAAGCTGGGGATAAAGAAATGATTCAGATATGTGTTATCAATCTGAAAACGAATGTCAAAGATATCTCGATAAAGTAATGAATATGAGGGATTACTGGGTGTGCTCATATTCCACTACAGCTGGAAGCTTCTTTAACCCAAAGTTGAAGGTATTAAGCAATTAGAGAGAACGCAACTCCGAAATGCCAGTGGTCGCTGGCAGTTTTAACTCACAATTTTGGTGAAAAGTTGGTCAACTTTAAAGAAAAATATGGGCTTATTCCCTGCACTTAAACAACAAGTATAATATTAAGAACGATTTTCTTCTATATGTATATTGTATAAAAAGCCTGATTCTGTAAAACATTGTATATAACCAATAACCAAGGAGGTTATAGTTGAGGAGGCGAGGTAAATGCTACTCTATGATATTATATAGTCAATAACGAATGTTTAGAAGTTATCTTTACCTAGGCAGTCATATTTTCCTGTTATTATTGTGTATCAATCAGATAGAAAAACCTGGAAGTGCAATGAGTCGACGCGTGAAGTGGCAATGTTTTGATTCAATCTCCCCGCCACAATCTCCCCGCCCACCAACTCCCCGCCCCCGGGGTGTCGCCTCCACAATTATAACCTACATTGTCGCAGCAACAAGCCGATTTCGGCATTCTTTATCTTCGTTTTTCCAAGGCATTTCTTAGTGTATTTTTACAAGCGTTTGCCAGACGCAGCAGTACTGTCTTAAAAAAACAGTGTGAAAAATCGCCCAAATTTTACATGCCAACAATATACATGTAAAAAATATATTAAGCTTTGCTACACGAGGCGAGTAATTGCATTAAATTGCTATTATAGAAAAGTCCATCGTAATGCATGTCATCCATATAATTAGTAGAACAACAGAAGAACTATATTTTTGGTTTTCAGATGCGGTGCACAATGTTGATCGCGAAATTAATTTATGAAAAATATTAGTCGCGGAGGGAAAACACAGTAGACCAACCTTTTAGTTAAAAAATGCCAGCGACCACTGGCATTTCTCAGTTTCAGTTCTCTCTAATTAGAGAGAACTGCAACTCCCAAATGCCAGTGGTCGCTGGCAGTTTTAACTCAACAATTTTGGTGAAAAGTTGTCAACTTGAAAGAAAAATATGGGCCTTATTCCACTGCAACTTAAAACACAAAAAAGTATAATTTTAAGAACGATTTCTTCATATGTGTATTGTATAGAAGCCTGAGTCTGTTAAAACATGCATTTAACCAAATAACCAAGTAGGTTATAGTTTAGGAGGCGAGGTAAATGTTACTCTATGATATTATATAGTCAATAACGTATGTTTAGAAGTTATCTATACTAGGCAGTCATATTTTCCTGTTATTTATTGGTATCAATCAGATAGAAAGCCTGGAAGTGCAATGAGTCGACGCGTGAAGTGGCAAAGTTTGATTCAATCTCCCGCCACAATCTCCCCGCCCACCACTCCCCGCCCCGGCGTGTCGCCTCCCCAATTAAACCTACATTGTCGCAGCAACAAGCCCAATTCGGCATCTTTATTCTTCGTTTTTCCAAGGCCCTTGCTTTTGTATTTTGACAAGCGTTTGCCAGACGCAGCAGTACGTCTTAGAAAACAGTGTGAACATCACCCAAATTTACATGCCACAATATACATGTTAAAAATATATTAAGCTTGCTACTCGAGGCGAGTAATTTGCATTAAATTGCTATTATAGAACGTTCCATCGTAATGAATGTCCATCCAATAATTAGTAGAACAACAGAAGAACTAATTTTTTTGGGATTCAGATGCGGTGCATCAATGTTATCGCGAAATTAATTTATGAAAATATAGTCGCGGAGCCAAAACACAGTAGACCAACCTTTTAGTTAAAACTGCCCGCGACCACTGGCATTTCTCGAGTTTCAGTTCTCTCTAATTGGAACCCCCCCCCAGGGAGATCACATTTTTAAAGCCTGAAGGTAATCAGCTATATCAGCCACCCTCAGAGTTTAAGGATCCCTCGTTATGGGTAGTTATCCTGTTATGCAAATCAAACAGCTGTAATTACGATTCAAACTTCTCAGCCTACCAGTAAACCACTTAGACCTACTCAATAATAGATACAATCCCTAGTTCTAGGGCGATTTCTAGTGAAGTACGAATAATAAATTGGTCTTTTGTGAGGGGAACATAGACACTCCCCATGTAATATCTATTCAGATTGTTTCACGAGAGTTGAAAGGGTTTAAAGCGCCTTGGTAATTCGAGAGAACTGGAACCCAAAAGCCAGGGGTCGCTGGCAGTTTTAACTCACTTTTTGATAATAAGTTGGTCTACTGGAAAACAAAATATGGCTTATTCCACTGCACTTAAAACACAAAAGTATAATATTAAGAACGATTTTCTTCTATATGTATATTGATAGAAGCCTGATTCTGCAAAAAACATTGTATATAACAAATAACCAAGGGGGTTATAGTTTAGGAGGCGAGGAAATGTACCTATAATATATTAGCAATAACGTAGTTTAGAGTNCATAAAAGAGATAAACCCCAAACTTAACGTACGGAAAAAACGACCTACAAGCCTACCCAGCACGAAAGAAAAAAAGAAATAACACCCTACTCACAAAAAACCCCAAGCGAGCCCAAACAACCAATACGTCCCCCACCAAAACACGAGAAGCAAAAGCTATCTACCATCAACGACATGGAAATGGGGCTCGGGGCAGGAGCCCGGGCTAAAATCGCTTCACTTCGCATTTAACATGCTCACCTAAACCCTGAGGAAAAAACATCTTCCAAGTTTGAAAAGGGGTTTTTAAACCCCCAAAATCGCGATACAGAAAACATGCAAGCTACGGCGGAAGTCTAAAAGTGATTAAAAAAAGAGAAAAAGACCTTTTAAACAAAGAGAAAATATCTTAAGAAGATAATAAACCCCTAACTAGCTATCATTTTTAAAAAAGAGATCTGTCTCAGAGAAATCCCTGCCCGTATATATTATATATATTTATATATAATATATTATATATTATATATTAATATATAAAATATATTATATTTTATATATATTTTAGAAATGGTTTTTAAAGGCAAAAGTTTTTGACTCCACCCTGATTAAAAGCGCTGTATGAGTGGATCCCCCCTAAATATGAGATGCTCCATACATGGGTTATTAATTAATATTAAGGTGCATATACAGAGCAAGCATGACTGAGGGAAAATAAAATTTGATTTGCAATTTTTGTGCGAAAAAAACAATAAAAAAACTTCATCGACCCTCATTTATCAAGAGAAGAAATTGTATATTTTCAGTAAAAGCTTTTAGTAAGGGATAGCCTTTTTTTTGTGTGGGGGGGGGGACACAGTGAAACGTCACTGAAAAATATATGGAAGCTATCTGGAAGGTTGTGTCGAGTAGATTTGGTGTTGGAATAAAGTTTTTTTTTTATTTGAAGCAATACAGGATTTGTGCGCCATTGAGAAATTTTAGAAAGATAAAAAATCAGACGCTATGCAACACTCATTCGTGAAATACTTAACTCCTGCATAGTTGGACATCTGGTAAGAATTATTAAAGAATGCAGGGTAGTCATCAGTATATGACTTACATACCAGCATTATCAGCATACAGTGAGTTAAATTAGTATATCAATAATGAATAATACCAAGGGGATGGGCGTTAGGACATAACCCTGTTCAACTAACTATCTACAGTGATCAAAAAAAAATAAAGGGTTTTTGAAAAAAAACTTGAGATGAATAGTCCAAATAAATTTTAGCGGTTTTTACCCCAACCCACCACAATTGCAATGAAAAAAAACAATTTTTTTATGAAACCTGTTGACCCCCAAAACAAATATATAAAAATTTACTCAATTCAAAGAGTGGATAAATTTTTTTTCAGATTGAACGAGGCCGTGAACAAAGGGGTTTAGTGACGCTTGCGTAGAAATTGGATGGTTTGCAGAGGACATTTAAACGCTCGGTCATTGTGATGTAAGAATTATATTTAATGTGGGATTGTTTAAGGGTTTTTTATTTTATTTAAAGTTTTAACAAAAAAAAATTCTGTAACATTTTTTAACATTAATTTTAAAAATTTTTTTTTTTTTAACTTTCAATTTTTTTTAACATTTCATTATACCAATTTTTGGGGCCGTTAACCCTTACCCGTTTAACAAAAAAAAATTTTGGGAGATTACGCTGCGGCATTGTGAATTTTAGGAGTATTATTTTAAATGTGGGATTGTTTAAGGTTTTATTTTTATTTAAATTTTTAAACAAACAAATTTTTTTTAAATTTTTTAACATTAAATTTAAAAAAAAAATTTTTTTTTAACTTTTTCTTTTTTTTTTTTTACTTTTCATTGTCCAAATTGGGGGTTTTTTTAAACCCAAATTAAACCCGTTTAACTTAAAAATTTGGAGGAAATCTGATTTTGTTTTTTGTATACATGTAAAACATGTACATTTATAGTGGAAACAGGGGGAAAAAATTTTAATCCTAATTTTTCCTCTCTTTTTCACAACAGGGGTATGGCTTCTTAAGAAACCCCTTCCGGTCCAACCAGTACACTGACGGAAAAAGGTGTACGGGGAATCAAAGAAGCGGAAGTGAGCGGGGTAAAGAAGCCCAAAATTTCCATCCAGGCGGGCAGTTCATACAGATTCCCGGAGGGTGTTCTGTTGTGAGAACTTGAACTTTCTCTGAAGCAAAAAAGTTTCGTCTGATGCAGACAAAGGGAGGTGCCTTCTTTTCTTTGTTTCGGGCGTTTGACCCCCGAACTCAGGTCCTTTTTTGTGGTAATCCTGACAAGTACCGGGGGGAAAAGGATCTTGTTGATCATTTTAGACTTCATTTCCCAAAAAATCTTTGTCGTGCCTGGAAAATCGATTAACAATTGGGGCAAACATGGGAGAGAATTGCGTTGTTGGGCGACTACCGCACAGATGCGGTATACCAAAACGTGTCATCTAATTTTCGTACAAAAAACTTTTCCCACTAAAATTTCCAATCGGAAGAGGCGCTTCACCCAAAAAAGCAAAGTTGGGTCGACCTAAGGAAAAAACAGACATAAAGCTTTCCCTGAAGGTGGAAAAGTACTAAAGGGAATGATGGGGAAACTAACCACAATTAAGTGTTTTAAATTTGGGGGAAAATGGGGGTTTCCCCTATAGAAACGGGCTGTGATGCATATGGTTTTTCAACTGAAGAAAACCTTCTCAATCAATTTGGTGATAAGATCAAATTGCAGACATAAATGGAAAACCAAATGTTGTGACTTTAGGGGTGTGGCATGGGCGTTTCTTCGGCCTTCTATCGTCAAAAAAAGGAAAGTGCCCAAAGCAGAAAATTTTGCGCCTGATAGACACCCGCTGCCCTCATTAAAGTACAAAAAACGGTATCTCAAATTAGAACTTTTCCCCCGACTACTATCGACATGTCCATGTCAATGCTGAAACCCAAAGTTCCTCCGGAAGTCACAAGCTCTTGCTGGAAATGCTCTTTGTGGGGAAAGGAAAAGACTTAAAATTGCTCACTCACAGGCGATCATGCAAGCACGGGGGCCTGACCCTTTCAAGCTCCACTGTTGCGGGGTCTTTGGACCCAAATCACTCCTTTCGGTTCTCGTTTCTCATAGACACCTCTTGCACTGGGTATCTTGTTCATACCGGGGGGCAAAGATGAGCGCAGCCAGCAGTCACGAGGGAACAGATATCCCGGGTTTAACCCCTGGACTTTTCATTAAATATGTGGCGGAAAAGTTGCCATGACATCTCACATTAAAGGGGAGAAACACTTTCCATGGCATGGGCTCTTGCGTGTGTGACACCCAAAAAGCATCCGGGAATTTCAGATTGCCCGTGAGCTTCTCGCAGAGGATACGCCCCAAGTGGGGCGAATCAATTACGTCCTTCACTCAGCTGTGGAACTGAGTCACTTATCTACGAGAAGCTTCCGGAGTCTACTGACCTGCAAAAAAATCAGTAAAATTTTGATCTCCCTGGAAGGTTTTTTCGCTCACAGTTCGATCCCCTCGCCCTCTTGGCTGGAAGATCAGATGGTCCCAAAAGGGGAAAAACATCCGGGTGAGGCTAATAATGTTTTTGCCCATGATTGTCTCGTCCAAGTGACTTGGACTGCATCAACTCCAACTGCTTTCGTTTGTAAACATCCAGAGATTGGTGAAACCCCCGATACTACTTTGTCAGCCACTTTGGGGGAAAGCTCCCCATAGTCAAGAGACCCAGGGGGACAGAAAACTTCACTCGATTTTTCAAAGCTAGAGGATTCCATACCTCATGATTTTCTTGGTTATTGGCCACCTGATTCGGGTACGGGACCAAAGAGCTTCTGGAATTGCATATGCAGCACACACACCCACATGATGATGGCAAACCCGTGCTAAGATACTGGCACTATCGTTGACGCCGCCTCAATGCAAAACTTGTTTCCAAAGGGTATTTCAGATAACCTCCAAGTGAGGGAGACGGGGACCTCATTTCCCAAACAGAGCTCATGATGCAGGTGAGTGTTTGCGGTCTGAGTCGGGGGTGCCCAAAGCGTGTAGACTCGAGCGTCAAAGGTGATGGGGGTCTTTGGAAACAAAATCAAGCATGTGAAGCAATGAGGATCAACGGAAGCGAGACGGGGTTACAATACATGGAAATGGGGGACATTACCTTTTTTTTCGAAAACTGAAAGAACAGGGGGTTTGGGGCCTTCACTTGCATGTCTCGGCCCTCTGCCCTATCTTGCAGCTTCCGGGCACGGCACTCACAAATCCCTTCCCCTATATCTGCAATTATGAAGAGTTTCCGAGGACCATCCAGAAATCAGAAATTTTCCAAGGATTCCAAGTTTTCCGACGGGCGACAGAACTGGGCTGGTCTGCTACCGATTTTTCGGCAGTACTTATAACCCGAAGACTCAGGGGGGCGACCAGGGGAAAAGGGATGACAGAGACACAGCGCTCAGTCTGGGGCATGGGTAGCCCTTTTTGTGCAAGGTGAAAAACGCCCTCCAACCCTCACTGAAGTGATGTATGTGACAAGTGAACAACACAAAGGGTCTATCAAAGTCTAACGAAGAAAATTGCTGATACCCAGAAAATGCTTGCGTTTCTTCATGAAGGGATCCCTTTTAAGAAAACTACTCTTCACAAAATTTTCACGATGTTTCCAAAACAGCGGTCAATGTTTTGCGCGAAACCGTGGGAGAAAGGGTCTTGGGGGAGATGGTGGTAAAAGTGTGCTTGAATACACATCAAAAGAACAGTCAACCATAACTATACCAGAGACGCAATGACGACACCCAAAAGGGACATCAAAAATTTAAACCCCCAGTTACTCTTCCAGAGACCCTTGTGATCGCTGGCACTGAAATTAGGGGACTTTTTCAAAGCCTGTTTGTGAGTTATGCGCATATCCTCCTTCTTTTTTCGAGACTAAATATGCCTTGCTCTCCGCCCCTAAACCACGTTGCCTCAGCCCAATCAAATCCTTGGGACCTGCCGATACTATACCCACCCATATACAATACGTACTAGATGGCGGGGCCTATTGCACGCTACCGTTTCCGTCAGGGGGAACATACAATAATATTCTTGACCGCTACCCGAAATATGTTTAGGCACTAGGGGATGATCGTCGGTTTTTTTGGCTATCGTCAAGGGCCCTCAACGAAAAACTGTGCTCATCAGAAAAGGGGTGAGCGACCTCGGAAGGGATCTTTTTCTGAAAACCATGACGCTTACTGTCAAGAAGGGAAATTTTTTCCGGGGAAAAAGAAAACCAACAAAAAATTCATAGACTCCTTGGGAAAAAACTGAAAATCTCATTGTGAAATGCTTCATGCAGTGGAGTGCGGCCCCACTCATAGCAAAACTGCGTTCGTATTCTTCAAAAACCCACTGTTTTTTGTTGGCGAAAACACTGCTTGTTGATCTACTTGCTATTATTTCAGCAAGAATATGCGCCGTCTCTACTTTAAAGCGGAGCCGAAAAGGGGGTTTTTGAATCCAAAACAATACTTTTGGGCATTGGGAAAGTCAAGAGGGTCTGGGGGAGACTGTGTGTAAAAACATTCTCTTCTCCATGCATACCTGGGGTCGACACAAATCAAGGGTCTTTGGGATCGGGAAAGGGAAAGGACTCAAAATGTTCAAGGACAATGATTGTTCCGGGAAGCGGGCCCCAATTTTCGGCAAGAATATCCAAAAAGTGAGATCATTGCTGAGGGGAACACAATGGTTTTTGTTGTACGGAGGGGAAAACCCTCAGACAATTTAAACGAATTGAGAGTATAAAAATTTCTGCTAAGGTGACAACAAAAAGAACGCATTGCACCCCCGGTCTTCCGCCAAGGCTCGCTTCCAAAAATCACAGCCTACGGTATTCCATCAGTTTATGAGTGGAAAAGGGCCAAACTCAATCCCTTGATGGGAAGGAGTACATGGACACCCAGGAGATCCCTTTGCATTCTGACCTCGCGCAGCACCCGAGTACTCCTAAAGTTTTTTAGATTTTTAGCAAGGGGGTGGCTGCAGTGGGAAAAAGTTGTGGTTGTCGGGAAAATTTGGGGTGCCTGCACATTCGCATGTGGACTGTGCGAGGTAGTTGTTTAAATTTCAGAGAATCATAGACGTTTTTTGATGTGCTGATGATGGTGCCATGGAAGAGATGAGTGACGGTTAATATTGTGAAGGACCTAAGTTCTTTGTAAAAAAAATATTTTGGTATGTATCCCAAAATTCCCCCATATAAAATTTAAACCTTGTGTTTTTAATTGTAAAAATCTAATATGTATATGCTCCTATCTAACTATATTTTTTTGCTCACTATTAACTAATTTAATCTGAAATTTCGAACTTTATTCAGCTCAAAGAATTTTTTTCACGAAAATTCCCGACTAATCAGCTCAAATTTAAAACCCGGGATCACCTTACGGGGAATTATTTCCCGAAAAAAAAAACTAGCAATACCTTTTTGGTGAGGGCTTTTATTAAAAAAGTTTTTTTTGCTGCATTCACACTAAGGGGGGGTCAGTAATAATGGGTTTAAATGATAAGCGTCACATTTTAAGTATAAATTTTTAAACCCATATTTTTTGATGTGCAAAAAAGTAGGCCCAAAAATTTTTTTCATTTTTGCCTGTGACAGTTGTCATTTTTCCCTAAACCCGGCCCCAACTGGGTTTAAAAAAATAAATTTAAAAATTGTTTTGGTTTTTATTAGATGATTTGGGGTATATTTAATTCCATTATTGCGGGGTCCGAAAAAGTAAACCAAAAAACCAAATGACCTGAAAAACCATGTTCCACTCAAAATTTAAGTATAATCTTGGCGATATTCAGTAGATCAAGGTTTCAGAAAAATATACTTCGTTTCTATTGCAATTTGTGTGGTCCATTCATATTTTGACTGACTAGAAGGTACATAGAAGGATAGAAACCAAAATAGGGTAGTTTGGAATTTTTTTTTTTTTTGTCCAGCTGTATCAAAAAGTTTCGATATGTCAACTGCAACAGCAAAAGTTTAATCGAAACTGTGAGGGTTCGGAGGACAGAGGATCAGGGAATAAGGAAGGAGAGAAGGATAACCGAGGAGATGGAATAAGGAAGAGAGAGGCGACGATGGCTTAGCTGATACATCATTTTCCTTATCAGCCAGCAAGGGGAGGGCGGCAGCCACCTGCAGATTTGCTGACCACAGCTGAGGGTCCGTCCCGTCGCCCGGCGAAGGGGGATAGGGAGAAGGAGTAAAGGAGAGAGAAAGCGAGGAATAAGAAGAGAGAAGAGGAGAAGAAGGAACAAAAATTGAAGAGAATGGAATAGCTGATGCTGATACAGCAGCATTGCCAGCGACCAAGGATCACCTCACACCTCTCACTTCACACATTAGATGATTAACTGTCATACATGATATAACCTTTGCCCTGTACCCACCACCATCTGCAGACCAGCTGCACTTAGGAAGCCTCGCCTGCCTCTGAACAGAGGACAGGAGACAGAATCTATCTAGAGACGAGTGCGTGCACACGCAGGCCTGCGTCGCGGTGACCTCTTATACGAGACTTGTGTCTTAGTGCAGTGAGCGAGTTATACCGACGGCGGTGCGCGTGCGGCAGAATGGCCGAGTTCCACTCCGCCGCGCCTCGACCCGACACCGTCGCCCCGCTTTGCCCCACCCCACGGGGCAGGTGAAACTCTACGCTGCTACGACGTACTGCAAGACACCTGCCCCTGTGGCTTCTCCTGGGTCCCCCCTGGGACCCCGGGGCGTTGCGAGGCACACGCAGCGGGGTTACAAGGATCGCCCCGCTTTGCCCCACCTCACGGGACAGGTGAAACTCTACGCTGCTACGACGTCCTGCAAGACACCTGCCCCTGTGGCTTCTTCTGGGTCCCCCCTGGGACCCCGGGGCGTTGAGAGATACACGCAGCAGGGCTTTAGGACCCCTTGGTTACCACAGGTCTACAAGGAGCCTACGCGGCAGATGGTGATGTATTAATTATGGTACAGTGCATGCCAGGGCGGGCTATCAAGGATGCCCCCGGGGGACCTGTAACAAGCCAGGGACCTCGGGGGGGGGGTGACAGGGAGGGTTGCCCCCCGGCAATGCCGAGGCTTTTACCAGCCTGGGGAGGCAAGCTCCCCGTATCTGCGACGCCAGGGGGGCACTGCCCCGTTTAATGTGAAACGTAAGTACATCATAGTACATGGAGATATGCCCAACCCAGCACCCTACAGGTAGGGTTGCTGGAGATTAGTTGTCATGCCACGTCAGCGACCGATTGGAAGAACCGTAGCGGGTGGGGGGTCCGCTAACAGGAGCTTCAACCCCCGTTGCGCCCCCTCTCCCCAGACGGGGCGTAACAGAAACCCCTAAAGGAGGATGACTAAGATTCAGTTCGAAAAGTTAAAGAATCGCCAGTAGATTGCCCTTTACGGAAACCGTACTGACGATCAGAAAGAAGATTGTGAGAAGATAGATGCCTTATTAAGAGTCTTTTTGTATATATATTAAAAAGCTTTAGAATGGCAGGAAATTAAAGCTGTAGGACGGTAGTTTCAAAGATTGGAGCCGTCACCCTTCTTAAGAACAGGTGGAATATGAGCAAGCTTCCAGCAAGAGGGAAAGGTGAATGTAGATTGTCATAAACATAAATGTTTGACCAAACAGCGTGCAAGCACATAAGCAGAGTTTTTAAAAAACAATAAGAGGAACTCTGTCAGAACTGTAGGCCTTCCGAGGGTCAAGGCCATAAAGGGCATAGAAAATTCGTTATAAAGAATCTTGATTAATGAGACGATTGGTTGGTCAGACACGTTGATTATCTGAGGGCGGTGGTGAGTGATGAACAACCCCTTCATCATCCAGAGTGGAATTATGATATAGGGTCTGTGCAAAGAGTTCAACATAACAAATATATAAGACAACTGCTGGATCCCCCTGAGTGATGAATATACAGAACAGAGGAAGAAGAAAATGTGTTAGAAAGGTTTATTTATAACAAGGTGCCAGAAGTCACAAGATGAGTCAGATCCAAAAAGATTTCGATTTTATTTATTGATGAAGGAGTATTTGGCAAGCTGAACAATTGGTTTTGCATAATAAAGGTAAGGGACAAAACAGGCATGAGGTTCAGGAGATAGATGTGTACGATGCCGCCTGTGAGGTCTGTGAGTTTCCTCTCTATCATGGACAACATGAGAGCATGCAGAGTTAATTAAACCAAAGTTTACTAGGTTGGATAATGTGTGCGGAAGGTATGTCTCAATGCCCAGTGACAATAACCTCAGTTATGCGCACTGCATAAAGAATGGGTCTTTGATGGGGAAACAACAATCATTCATTCTATGGAAGATCAAGTAGTATCGCCTTAAATCTTCCCACTTAGCTGACGCAAAAGGCCAGAAGCACTTTTGTTCATGTGCGTCTCAAGGCAGCATCGGAGCTATAAGATTGTGATTGGAGAAGCACAACGGAAGAAAGTTTGACATAATATGTTGAAAAAATTGAGAAATTGTTCTCAACCTAGGGTACGCGTATCCCCAGGGGTATAGTGCGGTATGTAATGTTAGGGAAAAAGGGGTCCCGTAGGATTTTTGTGCAAAATTAGATTGTTTTTGCAGTTCTGGCTTCTATAGGTATCAGATTAAAAAGAAAAAGATGGGGTCCCAATTTTCAGACCCCTTACCCCCCTTTTGGGGGGCACTTCCCTTTTGGGGCCCCCGGCACTGACCATGCACCTATCTCCGCCAATAAATTTACCGATTTTCATAATTTGAGTATCCTTTTGTAGGTTTCAGGTATGCCGAGTCGATTTATAGCACTCAAAAACAACAGGAAGTGTCCTTAATAGCACTTCCGGTCAGATTTAGCACTTCCGGTTCAAGTATAGGTCTAACTCCTTTTTCTTTTCAGGCATGTTAAAAGCAGTTTGAAG
>JACEEZ010021579.1:0-17533 GCA_016584305.1 Chionoecetes opilio
GCAAACCCCTATACCCACTGGCAGCCACAGACCTTGTCGACGCAGGGAAGGCGTTTCAGGCTCAACTGGATCCCCAGCCACGTAGGGGTCCGAGGTAACGAGGCGGCGGACGCGGCCGCCAAGCGAGCCGCCAGCGGCCCCAGCGTCACCATGCACGTGCCTCCCAGCCTACAGCAGCTCAAGGCGCAGGCGAGACGGGCCGCAGCACACTGCGCTCACCAGACACACCGAGAGCTGGAGGCCAGGAAGAGGCAGGCGGCCTGGTACGCTGCAGCCACCGACTACCACCCACTGGACGCCACCCAGCAACAACCCAGGGCAGATGGCGCACTACTGCAGCGTGTGCGTCTGGGCTACTGCACCAGAGAGGAGCTGCAGGAGGACTTCGAGGGGCAAGTGTGCAACCACTGCGAGATGCACACCCGTCGCCCACTGGTGCACTACCTCCTGTCCTGCCCCGCCACCGCCCCCCTGAGGCCCGGCCCGGCCCCCGCCGCCCAGCTTGCAAGTGGGGGGCTGCTGCGTGGGCGTGAAGGCAGGGCCGCCCTCATGGTCCGCCACACCCCGAGAGACGTGATGTTGGGGGTGCTGTGAGCACGCCCCCCCCCCGCTGACACATCACGTACCCACATCCCGCCGCGCCCGGCAGGGTGACCAGTGACGCAGGTGACTCACCGTCACCACGCCTCCAGGCGACCCTCCCGTAGCCTGACGGGATACCCTCCTCACTGGCGGGCTGATGCCCGCTTTGTACTTCTTCGCTCCTGCATATGCATTTCTGTACATGCTTGTATTGTGTGTGTGTGTCCTGTATGCTTAGTTGTACAATAAACCTTTACAAATCAATCAATATATATATTCAACAATTCAGTCGCACGCGCATTCAGCGCGGCCCCTGCTCCCTCAGCGTGGTTTCCCGTGTCATCAGTCAAAACCCTACCCCTCTGCCCAGCGGTGTTAGAGTAACTTACTCCACTATCGCCACTCACCGCCCTGTGGATTAATTCAGTCGCACGCGCATTCAGCGCGGCCCCTGCTCCCTCAGCGTGGTTTCCCGCGTCTTCAGTCAAAACCCTACCCCTCTGCCCAGCGGTGTTAGAGTAACTTACTCCACTATCGCCACTCACCGCCCTGTGGATTACTCACCGCCCTGTGGATTACTCTACTCTCCCTACATCAGTGTTACATTACATTAAGAGCGGGTCTTCTCCTCCGTTCCCCCATCTCTCCGCTTCGCCATTGGTGGTTGAGCAGCTTGAGCTTGCTCCCATCATGGCCGCTGCTCGGAGACAAAAGGCTTCTATGGACGCCGATGGCTTCTACATCGTGCAGGGTAGACGCTCGAGGACGAGCAAGGCCCCTCGAGCGGCCCCTCCACGCCAGTGTGGATCCACGGTAGCTGCAATCCCAGTTTGGAAACTCGTCAAGCACGACGATTTCCCCAGCCCCTTCAAGACCGTGCAATGGCTGGAGAGCGAGCTCAAACTCGCTCTCAAGATGGACATCTCTGCCGCCGGAGACTTTCTTCTCCGGGGAGCGCACTTGGCCACCGCCACCACCCTTCAGGAAGTAGCGGATGGCCAGCCGCGGAACATCGTGTTGGAGAGGTGGGAGCCTAGCAGGAGAGGTGTTCTCCTCGGATTCCCCACTGCCTTCCCCCTGGACCCTGTGCTGGAGCACCCGCTCGTGGAGGATGCTGAGCGGTGCACTTTCAACGCCGGCCACGGACGTCTACTGCCTACCCGGCAGATCAAGCTGACAGTGCGAGGACGTCTCCCTGCCACCCTTGACCTTGGATGTTGGGGAAGCTACACGGTACGCAAGTATGTACAAGAACCTGTCCGCTGCTTCCGCTGCCAGGCCTTTGGACACTACCAAGACCAGTGTCCACGGCGGCAGGAGCTCTGCGGCGTCTGCAGTGGAGAGCACGCCACCAGGGACTGCATCCGCCGCCTTCGGGAGGGCGGTGAACGTCCCGTGCCGCGTTGCCCCAACTGTAGCGCTGGACACCATGCCTGGAACCTCCGATGCCCTGCCAGACCCAGGAGGATCGCTGGTTCCGCGGCTCCACGACAGCAGACGAGACGAGACGAGGATCCGCCCTGTCCACCGCCCCCAGCCCCTGCACCAAGGAACGAGGACACCGCCACACCCGAGACGAGGAGGCGCCCCAGACGAAGGAGAAGGACGAGGCCCGAGAGCGATCCCCCCACCCCGCCCCAGGTGGATGTGGAGGATGACGCCCCGGCCCCCATAGCGACGCCAGACCTACCCCCGCTGGAACCCGCGGCGTGCGGCGGGGAGTCGCAGCAATGCCATGCTGTGACGCCCAGCCGTGATGCCGCCAGCCAATGTGGGCCCGTAGAGCAGCAGCCTGTCGATGACGCCCCAGCGGTGACCAGCCGGGACGTCGCGACCCAGTGTGAGCCCGTGGGGGAACAGACGCCGCCCATGGAGGAGCTGCAGTCGTCGACATGTGACGCTGCGACCCAGTCCTGCCCCGCTCAGGTCGATGCGGGGTCCCAGATGGAGCACAAGGTGCACACTCTTGATAAGAAGAGCCTGTGGGACCTCCTACTGAAGTACGAACACCTGCTAAAGCAGGAAAGAGAGCTGAAGTTGGCTCGCGTATCGCATGAACCGGCCCTCGGCTACATGATGCGTGCGGTGAAGAGTGGTGGCATGGAGTATGCCGCTGCATTGCATCGCAGCTTTGGCCTTACTCTGCCGGGTGACAGGGATGCCCGCCCACCGTTCGACGATCGCAGTGGTGAGGTACCTGGGGTTTGGGTGAAGTTTCACACCGGTAGATCAGAGAAGAGTAGAAAGTGTAAAAAATGAAATCAATAGTTAATTTGACCACTGTTTGCCATGTCAACAACTCACGGCCAGCTCCTCCATGAGTTGCATTGATTGTATACGACTTTATTTTTATTATGTTTTGATGTAATTTTTTGTTTGTTCATTTACTATGTTATTTTTACTGTATATACAGTCAATACAAATACATACGTTTCATCGTATGACCAGTGACGCAGGTGACTCATCGTCACCTCGCCTCCACGCGACCCTCCCGTAGCTTGACGGGATACTCTCCTCACCGGCGGGCTGATGCCCGCTTTGTACTTTTTGCTGCTGCGTTATGTGTATTTCTGTACATGCTTGTACTGTATATATATATATGCTGTATGTTATAATTGTACAATAAACCTTTACAAACTAACTAATTCAGTCGCGAGTGAGCCGCCGGCGAGGTCAGACGGGGTCGCTCCGTGAGCCCCGCTGTGAACCCCGCGTGACCTATCCCGACCTATGTCCTCGCCGCATCGAGTGACCGCGCCTGTGTCGACACCCGGACTTGAGACAGACTAGTGTTAGTGTGAGTGTGAACACGCGTCGAAATGAAAATGATCACACGCAGTGCTGCACCTGCGAATGCTTTCCCGCCAGGGGTGGGGAAGCGGGCTTCGGAGCGCTGCTCCTCGTCGTTTCCTCCCACACACTCGACACCTAAAGAGGCCACCCGTAGTCCCGAGCGCGAGCTTGCCAGCGCCAACGAGGCCCACGATGACGATGACGAGAGTGTACCATCACTCGTCATCGACATGTCCGTCAGGAGCGAGGACCAGCAGGAGGCCGCGCAGGGCAAGGACTGGACCACTGTGGTCAACGGTCGCGCCGCCCGCCCCAAGTTCAAGCTGGAAAGCCTGGAGGACCACGCCAGTGCCTACCTGGCCATCACGGCTCTCGAGTACGAGAACCCGACCCTGAGGATGGAGGTGAGGCCCAATCTCTACGGAGAATACATCCTCACCCCCAAGGACGAGGAGTCTGTGGCGCTACTGCGGCGCCTCGCTGACGAGGACAATAGGGTGCTCCTCCTTGACCCTAGTGTGATCCGTCAGTTGTGGAGTGTGCAGCCTTAACCACCCAACGGAGGATTGCATTGGCCGCCACAAGTCCAACGAGGCTACCACCGCAGTGTCCGAATTGCGGGAGAAAACACCACGCCTGGAACCCTCAGTGTCCTGAGAGGCTTCGCAGGATGCCTCGCCTGCAGCAGCAGCCTCAAGCACCACGGTGGCGGCAACACCGCCATCATGAAACACGTGGACAACCACAGGAACAACAGCGGCAACACCGCTTCATCCCCGCTCCTCCACCAGCCAGGCCAGCCTGGTCAAGGCCGCCAAGCAGCCTTCCCCCCTAGTCCCCAGGGACCCCACCCCAGGCCGCGGGTCGGACGGAAGGGAAAGTGAAGCGCAGCTGCCAGCATCAGTGGAGGAGACGGCTACCATCACCCCCGCCGCTATTCTCTCCCCCCCACTGCCTCAACGGGAGACTGGGACCAGGTCCCGCCCACCACACAGAAGTCGCCCTCAAGGTCACCCGCCTAGCCAGCTACCTGCACCTGCAGTGCCTGAAGTGCCAGCGACAGCGACAGCGAGAGCCGAGGGACGTCTCACTGCCTCATGTGCGACGCCACATGAGGCCACACTCCACCGCTACAACAACGTCCCAGTCAGCGAGGAGACACGTGCAATTGCTGATTGCATCATCGTCCACATGATGCACGTTATGAGGAGGCTCCTCCGCCGCACGGAGCTCGCCCCTGCCACCGAGGAGGAAGTTGACGCGCTCCTCCTCGAGGAGATGGAATCAGCCATCAATGTCGGTGGCCGTCAATCACGACCACCACAGAGGGATCCAGGCCAGCATTCCCTCCTCCCAGCAGACAACCTTCGTCCACGCGGACCACGCTGACAACGACACCCCCCATGCGGCGCCGCCGGCTGCCGCCCCCAGGCTCAAGGTGCTGCAGTGGAATGCCCAGGGCCTCCGCCCCAAGAAACATCAGGTGCTGCAGGCCATCTTCGAGGAGGACCTTGACGTGGTTCTCCTACAGGAGACGCTCACACCTGCTGACTTCAAGTGGCGCATTGCGGGCTACAGTCTCCACTCACTCCCTGCCACTGAGGGCACCCGTGGCTGCGTGACGCTGGTGAGGAGCGCCATCCCCCACCGCAGAATCACCGACCCGGTGCACTGTGGTGATGGTGTGGAGGCCTTGGCGGTGGAGCTGCACGTGGGAGGACTCGAGCTCACTGTGTACAACCTGTACAGGAGCCAGCGACACCAACTGGAGGCAGGGGAGCTGCTCACCATGGCATCGCACACCAGCATCCTCGTGGCGGGCGATTTTAACGCCCACCACCCCATCCTGCAGTCAGTGTCGGCAACCAACCTGACGGGTCGTCACCTAGCGGTGTTGCTCGAGGAGGTCCCTCACATCCATCTCCTCAACACCGGGGAGCCCACCCATGCCCGGAGGGGACGACTGGACCTCACCTTGGTGTCGGGTGACCTGACAGCCGGCGCATCGTGGCAGGTGCACCCCACGCTCACCAGTGACCACTACGCCACCCACACCACCCTCACAGCGGCGCCGCCGATCCCGCCACGCCCTCCGCCGCGATGGAACATCAAGAGGGCGGACTGGGGCAAGTTTCAAGCTTCCCTTGACGAGTGGTGGGTCATTTATGAGCCACCCGGCGACCTTCACCAACAGGAGAGGGACCTCACGGCAGCCCTTCAGAGGACAGCCGACGCAGCCATTCCTAAGTGCTCTCCGGGCCGCCGCCACCGCCCCGACTGGTGGTTCTACAACGAGGACGTCAGGGAGCACAACCACCGAGTCAACCTGCACAGAAAGCTGTACAAACGACAGCCCAATCCCACTAACCTGCGGCTGTTGCAGGATGTGGTGTCTCGCGCTCGACAGGTGTCTCAGCGGGCCAGGGAGGCCAAGTGGTTGGAGTGGTGCGCCTCTTTCAACCAGCACACCTCCCTCGGCCAGCTGTGGAGGAATATTAGGACGGCTTCAGGTGCCGCCCCGCCCCGAACAGCCGCCCACCCACACCCACACCGAGAGGCGGAGAGGCTCATCGGCGTGTTCACCACGAGAGGCTCCAGCGCCCAACTTCCTCCTCGCACACGCCACCTCCAGCAACAGCTTCGACAACACCGCGTCGAGGCTGTCAGGGAGGCGCAGGGGGAACCTGACGTGGCGGACCACCTCTTCACTTGCCAGGAACTGTCGTCTGGGAGGAAAAAAGGGCGCGACACAGCTGCAGGGACGGACGGCGTGACATACTCCATGCTGGCTCATGCCGGGCCTGCCGGGGACGCCGCGCTGCTCGCCACGCTCAACGCGTCTTGGCTGGCAGGTCACCTACCACCGGCGTGGAAGGAGGCCGATATTCAGCCCATCCCCAAGCCCAGGGAGCCCACCAAGCTCAGGCCTATCTCCCTCATCAGCTGCACGGCTAAAACAGCCGAGAGAATGGTGCTCTCGCGACTACAGTGGCGCGTGGGAGCCCTCCACCCTCACGTGTTTGGCTTCACCCGCGGCGTGGGCACAACTGACAGCCTCCTCACCCTGCTGACTCAGGCCAACAACTGCCCCACAGTCACAGTCTTCCTCGACCTTGAGAAAGCGTTCGAGCTGGCCAGTCCTCACGCTATTCTCGCCACCCTCGCGAGGAAGGGGATCCGGGGAAGACTGCTCGCCTGGCTCGAGGACTACCTCCAGCACCGTCGGGCCAGAGTCAAGCTCCAGGGCCACAAATCCCGCTACAAGGAACTGGAGAACGTGACGCCCCAGGCCGGCATCCTCAGCCCGTTCCTGTTCAACCTGCTGATGGAGGAGCTGGTCGCCCTGCCCTTCCAGTCTGGCACCGTCCTGCTCAGCTACGCCGACGACCTGGCCCTCGTTGTCACCGGGCGGGGTGACAGGCTTTGCAAGACGCAGCGCGCTCTCGACCTCATCACCGCCAAGTGCGAGGAGCTGGGCCCCAAGATCTCGGCGCAGAAGTCCCAGGCCATGACTATCAAGGCAGCTAACCCAGCCTGTCAGCTGCGCGTCCAGGGCATCGGCCTGGCCTGGACGGACTCCTACCTGTACCTCGGGGTGTGGCTCGACAGGCGGCTGTCGTTCACGGCGCAGCTTGACTACCTGAGGGAAAGGACACAGGCCAGGCTGAACGTGCGCTCCCTGGTGGATTATTGCGCCCCTGTACTCATCGCGCTCGCCCCCAGTCAGCAGGAGCGGCTCGAGGTGCTCCAGAACAACGCTATGAGGACCATGCTGGGGGCTCCGAGATGGTCCAGCGCCTGCGTAATGCAGAGCGAGACCAGATTGGTGCCCCTCGCCACCAGGGTGCAGTGCATCATGGCCTGTCGCGTGGCCAGAGTCTTCCGCCGCGACGTGGAGGGCGTGGTGCAGAGGAGACTCAGGCTGGCCATGACGCAGGGCATCGAGTGCCTGCGCGGCAACACGTGGCTCATTAACACCTCGCTAGCCACCCACAGCCTCATTCACGCGGGGATCACCGGACCGTGGCGGGAGGCCGATGTCCCCACCCCCACCTACTATGCCCCGCCTCCGTGGGGGCCTCCCGCCGTAGAGTTCACCGCCACGCTGTTGCCTGCGTGCAAAGCCATGTGCACCACCCGGGAGCTGCGGCAGCACGCACTGATGGCCATGGCCCAGGTCGTCGAGCGGGACAGCCGCGTATACTTCACTGACGGCTCGGTCGACCCGGATAGTGGCAGAACAGGCGCCGCGTTCGTCACGGGTGGGACAGAGATGTCTTGGCGGACGTCTGACAACTGCTCCACCCTCCAGACTGAGCTGGTGGCCATCCAGCACGCCCTCGAACATGCCCTGCACCGCCGGGAGGCAACTGTGGTAATACACACCGACTCCTGGACGCGGCTGCAGGCCCTCCAACCGCCGCATCCCAAGGACAACGTGAGGCTCATCACCACCATCCTGGGCAGCCTACAGAGCCTTGGCGCGCAGGGAAGGCGTGTCAGGCTCAACTGGATCCCCAGCCACGTAGGGGTCCGAGGTAACGAGGCGGCGGACGTGGCCGCCAAGCGAGTCGCCAGCGACCCCAGCGTCACCATGCACGTGCCTCCCAGCTTACAGCAGCTCAAGGCGCAGGCGAGGCGGGCCGCAGCACACCGCGCTCACCAGACGCACCGAGAGCTGGAGACCAGGAAGAGGCAGGCGGCCTGGTACGCTGCAGCCACTGACTACCACCCACTAGACGCCACCCAGCAACAACCCAGGGCAGATGGCGCACTACTGCAGCGTGTGCGTCTGGGCTACTGCACCAGGGAGGAGCTGCAGGAGGACTTCGAGGGGCAAGAGTGCGATCACTGCGAGAAGCACACCCGTCGCCCACTGGTGCACTACCTCCTGTCCTGCCCCGCCACCGTCCCCCTGAGGCCCGGCCCGGCCCCCGCCGCCCAGCTTGCAGGTGGGGGGCTGCTGAGTGGGCGTGAAGGCAGGGCCGCCCTCATGGTCCGCCACACCCCGAGAGACGTGATGCTGAGGGTGCTGCGAGCAGCGCCCCCTACCCCGCTGACACATCACGTACCCACACCCCGCCGCGCCCGGCAGGTTGACCAGTGACGCAGGTGACTCACCGTCACCACGCCCCCACGCGACCCTCCCGTAGCCTGACGGGATACCCTCCTCACCTGCGGGCTGATGCCCGCTTTGTACTTCTTTGCTCCTGCATATGCATTTCTGTACATGCTTGTATTGTGCGTGTATGTCCTGCTTAATTTTACAATAAACCTTTACAAATCAAATATATATATATTGTAATAGTTCAGTTTTGGATTATTTAATTGGGGTGCTAAGTACTTAGACTTCACGCCACTCTGCAACAACCCAGGGCAGATGGCGCACTACTGCAGCGTGTGCGTCTGGGATACTGCACCAGAGAGGAGCTGCAGGAGGGCTTCGAGGGGCAAGTCTGCGACCACCGCGAGATGCACACCCGTCGCCTACTGGTGCACTACCTCCTGTCCTGCCCCGCCACCGCCCCCCTGAGGCCCGGCCCGGCCCTCGCCGCCCAGCTTGCAGGTGGGGGGCTGCTGAGTGGGCGTGAAGGCAGGGCCGCCCTCATGGTCCGCCACACCCCGAGAGACGTGATGTCTGGGGTGCTGCGAGCAACGCCCCCTCCCCGCTGACACATCACCCACACCCGACCGGGTGATCAGTGACGCAGGTGACTCACCATCACCACGCCTCCACGCGACTCTCCCGTAGCTTGACGGGATAATCTCCTCACCGGCGGGCTGATGCTCGCTTTGTATTTTTTTGCTGCTGCACTATGTATATTTATGTACATGCTTGTACTGTATATATATATGCTGTATGTTTTAATTGTACAATAAACCTTTACAAATCAAAAATGACCTCTCAATAATTAAATCACCTTCGGTTTCTTTGTTTGACTCACTACGAAGCAATCGGGTCCAGGGCGGGAACCCAGCAACAAAGGTAGTAGCGCCAGCAACGACCATCTCTCCGAACTTCTTTTCCTTACGACGAAAGCTACAAAGCCTCCCTCGGTCGGTCGTTAACGCGTCGGAAGGCGCTGACTGGCTAAGACGAGTAATGACGTCATCAAGCTCATCATCAGTCACCAGCCAATGACAAACAGTTTTTAAAACTTCTCGACCAATCACAAGTCAGCGAGACATATTTCCGGGCAAGAATGGCATGTCAAACTGCCTCTCCCCGCCTTCTGTCCCCGTCATCTCAAACTAATTCTAGTTTTATTCGGAGTGCTTGCGTTTTAAGGAGTTTTAATGTATCAGATAGTAAGATGTATAAGTAAGGAGCCTGTGTTGCTAGTGTTTTGGTGGAAGAAGGTGTTTGTGTGGGTTGAAATAGTGAATATTTGTGATATGGGGAGGCCCCGCGGCAAGGCCTCTCCGTCACTCTGCCCCGCCATCAGTCACCTCATCATAACATCTTTAAATCACCCTTATTTAACCCTCTAGCGCCCCCTGTTACGTATATGTAACATACATTTTTTTAAATCATATACATTTTTTTTTTTAAATTGTAATATATTTTCTACCCTAATAACCCAGTGTTACACCGATGTACATACAAACAGCGTCTGGTGATCTACCGTTTTCTTCAAGTATGAGAGAGGTCCAGTCAACTTGGTGATGGCACAGGTGAAATCTGTGAATATATTTGCACTGCTTCGTGTAAACCTCACCAGCTATTTACGGATAACTAATGTATTAATGTAGTTTGTAATTGATTGATTAGATGTTACTGAAGATATCCAGAAGATGATAAAAAGCAAACATGGTATATTTTTTTTGTTATATATGAATATATAATGTGTTACATATATGTAACATTGGGTCTTTGCAGTATATATTCACTGTAAATGCTATATTTTTTTTTTCGTAGGGCATACATTCCAACGTTGCTAGCAGTTGTTTGCTGTAAAAACGAAAAAAATTGATAATATATCTGACATATAATGAGGACTCAGTGTATTGTGTATTATCGCCTACGTGTACCCTAATCCATCCAAAAATCCATAATCCTAATCCATAAAAAAACATTAAAAAAAACACGGAAAATTTGCATTTACTTATGTTTCTTTTATATTTTATTTATACATCTATATTATCTTATTTCTTTTTATTTATTTATCTATTCATCTGTTTATTTTTTTACAGAAAATGGCAAATGTGATGTGAGGCTGTGCTTCATTGAGAGGCGTAACTGCTTCAAGGAGTTCCATATATAATGCAAATTATATAAGATATGAATCAATTAATCATTGGGGGCATAAGCCGGGGGGCGCGTCGCCTCACCCACCCAACAATGCCACTCCCGGGGGTCACCTTGCGCGAGTCCCCATGCAGGCTCCCTTCCCATACCAAGCCATTCCAGACAGGAAGTATCAATTTGTCCACAGTCACGAGCCTTGTGGGTGCCCCTTGTCCTCCTCCACGCCGGATTGTCTCTTATAGATACAACCCGATGGGAAGGATCGGTTTCATGGTAGCGTGCCACATGCCCAATATAGCCGAAGTTGGCGCTGACGGACTTTCAGGTAATAGGACCTCACTTCAGTCTCACGGTGTAATCGCTGGTTGAGACTAATATCCCAGCGACCCGCATGATTCTTCGAAGACACTTATTACCCAAGGCATCGATTCTCCTCTTCAGGTCGCTATTTAGTGTCCATGTCTCACAACCTAGAGTAAGACGGGATCACAAGCGACTTGAAGATCCGGATCTTTGTCCTCCTGCACAGGTAACGGACAACGCCAAATACTCCTGCTGAACAAGTCCAAAAACACCGTGGGCTATGCCAATCCGCCTTAAGACTTCTTGACGTGACTCGCCGTTCATTATGGACTGCGCTCCAAGGTATGTAAAACTTTCAAGATCTCAATGTCCTCGTCACACGCATGAACAGACTGTACTTTTTCATCTAGTAAGTCTCCAACACCTGGCCCTTTGGTTTGAGCCAGCTGAGACCACAATCCCAAAGGCTTTGCCTCCTCGTGCAGGGCCTCGAGAGCCATTACCAGGACCTCCACCAAACTCAGCAAAGTTTACTGCATCATCGGCATAAACAAGATCAGTGATCTTGATATTGCCGAGGTATGCTCACAATCACTTTGATCTACAACTTTGCCCAATACCCAGTCCATGCAAGTGTTGAAAAGGACACACCCTTGCCTCACTCCTTTATTCACAGGAAAGAAGCTGTGTACACCTCCTCCACACTTCACAGCACTCTCAGTCCCAGAGTACAGACCAGTCATCAAACCAATATTTCCTTGCAGGAATCCGCGAAGTCGCAGAAGATCCCAGATCAGTGACTCACGATGGACTGATTCAAAACGCCTTTTGAGATCAACATAGGCTGCAAGCACCCCCCTGTCGAAACTTACGTTGGCGTTCCCAGGACACAAAAAGTACTAGGATAGGGTCCGTTGTTGACTTACCAGGGGTGAACCCAGACTGCTGAGGTCTCTGATCCCTCAGCAGATGACAGCGAATCCGTGTCAGCAATAGATGGGCAAGCACCTTCCCTGGCACGCTGAGCAGTGCAATACCGGGGTTTTATTGGTGCGTCCTGACGGTACCCTTTCCCTTTCCCGATAGGGACGACCAACCCCCTTTTTCAGCAGGAGGAATGGTACCTGATTGTCCACACGGCAGTCAGGGCAGCATGCCACCGCGAATCATGGCCTCGCCCCCAGCTTTGAGGAGCTCCGCACTGATATTACAGACACCCACTGCCTTTCCACCCCTCAACTTTGCGACAGCCTCTCTGACTTCGTCAAGAGAGGGTGCGGTTTCGTCAATTTGGGAGGATCAACATCCACTGAAGTGAAGATATAACTATTATTTTGTGTTTGTTTTTTAAATTTCATACGTTACTTATTTTCTATTCTAATGTCATAATCAGTAATGTTCAATAAATGTATAATTGCAATTTTAACATGTCCATTATGTTTACATAACACAACACAATAAATATAGTCGAAACATTAACATATTTTCATTACCGATATAAGAAAGGGTGTAATGAAAGACTAACACCCCAGTGATACATATTGTTACATTTGATACTGACCATTAAACTACCTATATGACCCAATGTTACATATATGTAACATTCCATATTTCCCACAAATACTATGATAGGTGAAAGTAACGCCATATTCATTCTATCAGAGTCCAAAGTAGTCAAATAATGTGGTTCTTGAATTTTTTTCTTGCCAGAAACGGACTCTGGGTTCTAGAGGTTTTAAGGTGACACACGGGCTAATTGATTTGGGATAATGACAAGTATATATAACATCTCACCATAATCACTAAGTTGTATAAAAAGAGTAATAAGATGTTTAATCCTGCCCAAACCTACAGTGGCGGAGGAGCTGGCGGCTAAGCCGCCACACTCAAAAGTTTTTAATAAAAACCCGCGTTATCCGCCCCACCTGTGCCTTCCTGAAGAAAACAGTCGCAGCTCCACGCCTGTGATAGCACCATAGGATATCCCCCAGGGATCATAGGATTCCTCAAGGGGTTCTCGCTTCTCTACTAAATATTACCAAAGACATCTATCTCCCTTGGTGAAGTTGGGGTGAATCCACCTCACGGGCTTCATCATGCTGCTGCTGCTGCTGCCGAAGGCCGCGCTGCCAGACGTGGATGAGTCCCTTGCTTGTATTTCATCTCTTTACTCATATATATGAATAATATCCATCCAAATGCAATCATATGTCTACATTCACCTATAAAAAAGATATTTCATAGCATACCAAGCAATAATGAGCATGCCTGGAGACTTCCGACCTCTGCTAATACCGGTCTTGAGCAGTCGTTGGCCAGTGTGCACGTTAACGACGAAACCTACGACTTTTCCGCGCTGTGGGTTCCGTCGTTGGACTAACGACCAAAAAAAGGTCTTTAAGTGTTTTGTGGCTTCTGGCCGAGGACTACATACAAGGTAACAATAAACACATGGTAAACACCTTAACTAGTTTATTTACAACTAATCTACACACAGCAAAATAGCACACCAACACAAGATTCATCCACTCAATCAAGCCCTAAATATCTTCCCTACATACGCCTACGATAACCTACTGTCTGGTATCTGGCTGGGGAATAGATATAAGGGGTTATGGATTATGATTATAAGAACCTGTAGCCTCGAGCCTGTGGTCTTCGTCGCAGCACACACGTGGTCGCCCTGTCCACGCACTCCTCCTCTTCCCAGCTCACGTCTGCCCCAACCAAACCCTCCTTCTCCTCGCGGTGTGACTTGCCCTGCGTCTGATAGCAGGAATCAAGCACCAGACATGCGGGGAACTGGAAGAAGGTGGCAAGAGGTCCAGAAGACGTCCTCGGCCGGAAGGGGGTGTAGTCGTGGCGTGACCTGCAACAGAATGGGCCAAACAGGTCGCCCTGTCTCGACTCCAAGATGACGGCTGGTGGGGCGAGTTGCCACTTCGGCTCATCTTAACATATTTCTATCCTTTTTTCTATTATGCATGCCTGAATTCCTATCAGCCACGACATGCAATTTACTTAAAGTAATCGCCCTAGACCTTTTTTTTCGCCCTAATTATGTTGAATGTACATTCAAAACACCTAATCCACCAAAAATAATTGTTTGCCAGGCCTTATTTCCGAAAAAAACACGACTATTGTAAAAGCGCGCGAAAAAAAAATCTTCCCTCCAACAGGGCTACGGACTGTATGATGACGTCAAAAGAGTGACGCCCGCAGAGGCTCCAATGTAAACATCTGTCTGACACCTTTTCGGCAAATGTCATGATGAGCGATTGTACTTCGGTATCAGACAGTGAATCTGTCGCTGTGACAGATCTAGAGTACGATGCTCAATCTGAGACCGAAAGAAATGACGCGGGTCGCGTATTTGAGGAAAACAAACCCTCAGTTTGTCTTTGGATCCCAACGCTATATGTTTGAGCCCGAGTACGAGGTGGATGAACAGGTGTTAGGGGAGCCTGAGGTTCAGCAGGAGTTCGGGAGTTCACCTGGCACTTCTCCAAAACATGGTTTGGGTAAGTAAGGTAAATTGGTAAATTTGTGTGTGGGAATAAAAAATGACTAACCTAACCTCTATCCTAACCAATCCGGGTTTAAAACTTTAGTTTTCCTGAAATTGGATTAGATCGGAGCTTTTTGGAAAGGTTAGGTAAGGTTAGTAATATTTATTTAGGGATTTCCAGGGGGGGGGGGTTGAAGGGGCATCCCTCCCCCACTTTATAATTACGTTGTAGAAGTACCTGAAGGGATATGGGGAAGGCCTGTCGGATGAAAAATAAAATAATAATAATAAGGACGGGAAAGGACTCTAGAATTTTACCAGAATTAATATCGGCAACAGTTCCAGGTCACGCAAATAATCAGATCGACAAGTTGAGGATGTTTAAAAACTACGTGCCTTGTAATGCATTGAACTACAGTAGACCAAAAAAAGGGTATTTATTTAGTTTTTGCCCATACTCCCCCTCTCCCACAAAACAAGCTTTTGGACCTGGGGGAATGCGGGATATTTGGCTGGGGTACAAAATTTTGCGTCGCAAACAATAGTTTTTGAGCTTGGGGTGTTTGGAAAAAATTTCCCCAGAACTAGGGAAATCATTGGATTTTTTAATAGTCAAGAAATGTGTGAAGCTGCCGATCCCCACAGAATGATGACCGAAGTGTCGAAACCCCGCCAACCTCCGCTAGGTTAAGTTAGGTTAATTTTGGTTAGGTAAATTTCTCTAGATATAAGGAAATTACCCCAGATCTAGGGAGCTTTACCCCTTCCACAACTCTTAAATTTCGTGTTACCGATGCATAATTTGTTTTTCACCCGAAAACCCCGCATTCCCACAGGTCCCAAACTTGTTTTGGGGGAAGTGGGAGAGTATGGGAAATACTAGAATTTTACCCTAAAAAAAGCCGATAATAAGGACGGAAAAGGACTCTAAAATTTGTCCAACCCAAGGAAAGCATAAGCACAAGAGAGTGTAGTGTGATGGTGATAATAAATCATTGACAGGCTTATTTATTGGGCTTAATTACTTCCCACTTCCTGACAGCAGATCGAGGACGTTTAGGAGTGTGTAGTCAGTTGCTGAGCATGAGGCTGGTGAGACTGAGAGAAAACCATGTCCATCAGGGTCTGGCAACTTGTCACAGGGCCAGGGGCGGGGGTCAAGTTCTTAGCTCTTGTTTGGTCGAAGCAAGAGTGTGCAGCTGCCTTCTGGGTAGATTGTCGGACTGGAAACTTATCCTTCAAACCAATTTGGTTGATATCCTCATAGACACTTTCATCCAGTGCTGTAGCAATCCCGCTGGAAGTGATCACTACAAATCCTTGCAAATGTCAACTTCCCCGTTCCATTTGTCTTGTCCGCCGCACAAACCTCTTCCATACATTTAACGTAGTCGTATCAGTCGGAAAGTTGTGCAAACTTCTCTCGAAAGGCACAGCTGTCTTGCTGCACCCATAAAGGATGCATGCATTTGGCATATCACAAAAAAAAATCTATCAGAAACATCCAAAAATCTTCAAAATACTAAATTTATCTCCTGTGTTTACATCTTCTGAATCTGCGGGCGGGAGAGCGCTGCCTTCGCTACGTCACCGACCCGTGGCGCATCGTCTGCAAACCTAGAGGAGTGTTTTTAGAACTCGGGGAATTTGCAGATTTGATTGCAGATTATTTAAAAAACGGCTGACTGGATGCAAAAAGGGACGATGTATTGTTGATATACTCGTTAATGGCTATGATTTGATTGCATTAAATCAGGAATGATGAAATGGTCTGGACGATTACTTTAAGGTGTCTCAGCTAGCGCACCCCGCTACTCGTGGGGAGGCAATTGAGCCTAAAACCCCTTTCCACTGACTGGAAATCCTTTTCCGTTACCAGAAAAGCATTAACTGGCAACTGCCAGTGGGAACAACAGCCTGGCACCAAGCGCAACTATGGGGACTTCGACGCCTGTCTAGGTCTAGCAATTACATTCGCCCCACCT
This sequence comes from Chionoecetes opilio, assembly GCA_016584305.1. Classification (NCBI taxonomy): domain Eukaryota; kingdom Metazoa; phylum Arthropoda; class Malacostraca; order Decapoda; family Majidae; genus Chionoecetes; species Chionoecetes opilio. The sequence goes on from JACEEZ010021579.1 coordinate 16,421, forward strand.
AGATAAAATTCTTTCCGCAGAAAGAATTTACTGACTACCTGAACATGTTATAGCATCGGCATAACCACCTCTACCGCAGGGACGGGGTGCACTTTTCGAGAAAGGAGTTCAGATCTTGTCTGAATCCCTTGAAAGGGAGGTAGATGCACTGCAGGCTTTTTAAGATAGAGAACCAGGGTTTAGACACGGGGGTCGGGGTAAAGGTAACTTGCGACACTAGGAGGAGTTTTCAGAAGGCAGGGAACTAAGTGATTCGTAAGAAGAAAGAGAGGAGAGGTTTAGTTAAAGATAAAGGGAAAATTGACAAAAAAAGAGGAGTTGCTTGAGGTTTACTATACAAACTGAAGGAGTATTTTAAAAAAGATAGATTTCCTGAGAGGAATAATAGTGTAGAGGATTTTGATATATAGCATTAACAGAAACATGGTTGGATATGTCAGGAAAGGTATTCGATCCGGAAGTCGAGATAGCTGGGTATAAGTTATTTCATAAGGACAGAGTAGGCAGACGAGGAGGAGGAGTTGCGCTTTATGCAAGAGATGCATTGCAGTGTTGTGTTAACAATGTTATAACAACAGATGACAGCATAGAGTCTATATGGGTAGAGGTTACGGAGGGAATTGAGAAAATGGTTTTGGGTGTAGTGTATAGGCCTCCAAACTGATGTAAAGAGGATTCAGCTCCTATATGGGAAGAAATAAACAAGGCCTGCAAATATAATCGATTATGCGTGGTGGGAGATTTTAATCCTAGGAATATAGACTGGGATTTAATCATAGGTGACAGCGATGCAGATGAATTGTTAAATATAATCCAGGATAATTTCCTAAGTCAAGCAATCAAGGAGCCTACTAGAGGAGATAATATTCTAGATTTATTGCTGACAAATAGAGACGATTTAGTTACAAATGTGGAGGTCGGTGGGAAATTAGATAATAGCGACCATTGTGAGATCAGATTTAGCTTAAAAGGGAAGTTGGAAAATTAAGTGGCAATAGGTCAATCTAATCAGAAAGGCCAATTATGAAGGATAGAAGACACGGAGGTTATCAATAAGTGTGGATGAGGAGAAGAATTTCCCAGGACAGGCGTTGACGCTGGAAAGGATTCCAG
>JACEEZ010021579.1:20182-34040 GCA_016584305.1 Chionoecetes opilio
TTTTGGACAGATTTGGTAATAATAGGCAACAAGGGTTAAAATTAAGGGTTTCCAAATCTGAATGGGGATGGTGACAATGGATTTCACAAGGGTTATTTGGGCCCCATTAATTTTTTTGAATACATAAAACGACTGGATAGGGGATAGTAGGAATCATAAAGTTTTTTGATGATACAGTTAGGTAGGATTATGGATCACAGTCTGACGTAAACCTATTGCAGGGAGACTTAGATAAACTTAACGAGTGGGCAGTCAGATGGCAGATGGAATTCAATATTGATAATGTAGCGTTATGAATGTTGGTAGAAAAAACCCTGGTAATAGATACACCATAAGCAATGTATCGCTGAAAAAATCAGAAGGTGAAAAAGATCTTGGAGTGAGGGTGAGCCCAGACCTCCGACCTAGGAAACAATATATTGAGGCCAGAAATAGAGCTAATAGAGTATTAGGATTCATTACCAGAAGTGTTAAAAGTAGAAGTGCGGAAGTTATTCTAAAGCTTTATCTAGCTCTAGTCAGGCCTCACCTATAGTATGCAGTTCAGTTTGGTCTCCATATTACAGGATGGATATAGTGTTGTTAGAAAAAGTGCAGAGAAGGATGACCAAAATGATACAAGGGATGCGTAACTTTAGTTATGAGAGGAGATTGAAGTTATTAAAATTACACTCACTCGAGAGACGCAGAGTAAGGGGCGATCTGATAGAAGTTTTTAAGTGGATAAAGGGATTTAATAAAGGAGAGGTAGGAAAAGTTCTACGGCTTTTAACCAGGGTTAGAACAAGAAGTAATGGATTCAAGCTGGAAAAGCGTAGATTTAGAAAGGAAATAGGGAAAAAACTGGTTCAGAAATAGGGTGGTGAATGTATGGAATTTGTCTCAGTAGACAGGTAGTTAGTGCTGAGTCATTGGGGAGCTTTAAAGGGTAGCTGGATACATTCATGGATGGGGATGAAAGGTGGATGTAGGTAGTGTTAGGTGACAGGAACTACTACGTGTAGGCCTCGCAGCCTCTTGTAGCTTCCTTATTTTCTTATGTTCTTATCACGCAGGTTAAATGTCAATTATCTAACACATTGGATCCGACCTAAATAAGTCAGTCACACATCCAGGCACTCTGTGGTGTGTGTACTTTAAACCGTTTACAGGGGTTTTGCTTGTAACCAATGAGCGGAAAAACCCCGCATTTACGTTAAGTTTCAAAGTTTAGGGGATAAAAACTCCAAAGTTTCTAGCAAACCCTGCAACGGACCCAATATGGACGTCAAGACGCGTCACATTTAATTACCAACAAGTGTTATGTGGCGTAGGTTATGTATATACATAGTGTAGGTGGTACAGGTGTATGTAACATGGTACGTATACAATAGTGTTACAAAAATTCAATCCTGTCTACCTGCCTATGATTTCCTAAATACATGCACCCATGCCATGCTAGGGAGATATTAGTGGATCATGTAATTCTTAATCCAGTCTAACATGCCGCCTTGGAGGATCTACTAGGGTGGCCTCAGGTGGACACTGCCCTGAAGTCCTCTCCCTAACTCTAACTCAGAGTCGGCTCCTCAGCCACTAATCTCGAGAGGAAATCAGCACCCACGTAGGCCTGCCCTTTAATGTACCTCAATAGCTAGGAGCACTGTAGTGGATTAACTGCCAGGCTCCTCAGCCACTAATCTCGAGAGGATCATACAGCTCTATGTCGCTGTCGTTCGTGTTTTGACACACTTCGCAGGAATGCACCCATCTGCTCAAATCATGGCCCATGCCTGGTCAATAAAATTTATCGGCGATATAGTCTAGTCAAAATGTGGCTGAACCTCAAACAAATTGCTAACAAAGGTTTTTAGCTTGGATATTGGGCATGAATAACCTCTCTTTCGGATAAAAAAAAGTTTACCAGAATTAACCTTGCCGAAAGGGGTCAACGGCCGCCATCTGTAAAATCCAACGGGGAAGATCTCCGACCCGCCGCCACAAACGGTTTTTTCCTCCTCTTATCCATAATAATTAAGCTAGGTCAATATTTTTTTTTACACCAAATGCATGACTATGTACTGCCATTACCATACAATTTTCATCAAAATTGGTACAGTAGTTTTTGTGCAAAAAAATTAAAACCGATATATTAGAAATAAAAAAATATTTTTTGCATGAAAACTCACACAGGGCCCACCCCAAGCCAGCTTGACATTTTCTTGGTGTTTTAAATAGTAATGATAGGTAGCTATATGCTTAACAATAAACTAACACCAGAAAATGACTAGCCCCTGCCATTGTTTTCATGCTTTTTTTTATTTCTTATACAAATATGAATATAAAAGGGTACAAAAACAGACTAAGTAGCCTTTTTCAAGGCAACAATTTTCACATTAATTCCTGACATTTCATAAAAAAATAGGTCCAAAATAAGTACAACTTACAATAATGGAATGGTCAGTTGGTCGAATGCTGGGGCAAGGCTCTTGCATAACCACCACAGAACAAGTTCATGAACGGACCAAAGAACATTTCTTGTCAAGAACTAGTCACAGGTAATTTCATCATCATCAAGATCTGACTGTGGTGAGTTGGTGCAGTGGAGGCCTTTGCAATCACCACACAAGTTTGAACAGTGAATGCCATGTTTCCTGCAACTGCATCTTGCTGTACTACACCCTGAAGTACAGTTACACCTAATTATAGCCAACAAATTGACAGGACCAGCTGGCAAGTCAGTCATGATTGGTTGTAATTTACCATCTGAAAGTTTCCATCCCCACTCGTCAGGTTTTAGCTGGTTTCTACCTTTCCATTCCTGAATTTGGAAGTAAACTCGAAGGCTGTGGAATTTCGTAGCTGCTCTTGTTGGTGGCAATGATTTGGCTTCAACATACTTTGAGCTTTTTGCAACCTTTTCCTTAAAGCGCCTAAGTCGGAGATGATTGATGTTTTCCCCATCATTACCATTGTACAGGCACACTAAAGCCTTCTCCCCAGCTTCAATAACCTCTTCTGAACTGCTATCCTTGCCAAACACTTCTGCCAGTTTGTGGAAGTTTCTATTGTTCATCACCTTTCGAAGGGACGCTGCCTTCCCAATTCCATGAACACTGGATGTACAATCACAACCCAGTAGTGCATGGATGAAAAGAATGTTGGAACAAACCACATCTCCCAAAAATTTCCAAAGAAACCATCTCCCAAAGAAAACTATGGCTGATTTCCCAGGATATGTTCCTTTGTGCACTGACTGCATAAGGCCTGACCATGCGGGTCTGGACGGATGTAAAATTAGTGAAACCTCCCAAAGGATGTCAACATTTGCAGTGAAATCGACAACTTTCTTGGCCTGGAGCTCTTTATATGTCACTGGTGGTTTGTTGGTGTGCTGTGAATCTAGGTAGTTGATGTTGATCCTTCCAACCCTTATTATATCTTCTGAAAGGACCTGAATCCTTGGAACTGGTTTTGCTTTAACTTTCCCGGGCGTAAAAGATGCTATGATGCCCATACCGTGGAATGTGTTGAATCCATCAATACTCCTTACATTATGGTCCACATTATCAGCTACGAACTGCACAAATTCAGTTTCAACAGGGGAGAGAGTTTCAGCGCCATGAACAAGAGCAGCACTGCTTTCGAATTTTTGGACTTCCGAGTAAGATGAAGAGAAGCCATGTTTATTCACAGTGTCAATTAAGAACCTCGATCCAAATTGGTCATGCATTTCCACTGCTAAACCAAACTGCAAAGGTGCAAGGAGAACTCTGGGTCTAGCAGCCTGCATTATCGCTTGACCAACTGATGCAAGTTTCAAATCATTGTCTTTGCCTGCAAATATCTTCCTGAGAAAGATCAACAATGTTTTAGGAACAAATTCAAGAATCGCATCCTGTTCAAGATCATTCTTAGACGGGTAATATTCTGAACTTGTCTGGATAGCTTTAATGTCATTCTTGATAAGCTTGGCTGCCGTCTCTATGATTCTAATGGCCTCTGATTCTGAATTGTCTGTTGAGCGGCTCTGTGCATAGAATTTATGGAGAATACATTTTGCTGTACTTAAGAAGGTAACAACATTATGTTTCCCATTAATTTCAGTCACCATGATTTCGTCTTTGAAATGTTCTAGCAATCGAGATTTCATGTATGAGACACTGTATGGTTCAAAGCCAGTGTCCTCGAGAATTTCCTCAATTTTTTTAACAAGATCGACAATGGTAAGTTGCTCCTCGTCATTTTGCTGCAAATATTTAGCAACTTCCAGAAATGCCTGCTTTCTCTCTGAATCCTCTGGTCTTGTTTCTTGTTTGTTTTGTTTAGAGGATAATGCCTCAGAGCCATAGTGATCTACCGCTGCTGCATATTAGTGTTGGCCGAAGCCACCACCCCGGGGGGGGGGGGTTACAAACCCCCGGCTGGCACCCGGTACCCATTCACTGCTGGGTGGACAGGGGCTAGGGATTTGAGAAAGACCACCCATCTATCTTTCGCTCCGCCCGGGGATCGAACCCGGGACTTCTCGGTTGTAAGCCGAGCGTGCTAACCACTACACTACGGAGTTCCCTCCCTGGTCTACCAAGGTTTTGTTTCTTAGAAGAATCAGCAGAAGACAATGCACTTGGGAATGTTTTTATTGGAATCAAGTTTGCAAAACATGTTCTGTGATTAAAGTGCTCTTCTGAAACCAGGTCACCTACAGAACCATTTACCTTTAACAGTGGATGCCCAGCCATCATTTTTCGGACTTTCTCACAAACTTTTAACACTCTGTCCTAAACTCAATAGTTTCTACATGGGAAACATCAAAACCTCTTTTCTTTCTATCAGATTTTGCTCCAGAACCACAAAAAAGACAATGTTCCTAAAGTTAAATACACACAAAGAGCGGCTTACACGGGATGGCATTTCATCATGGTGTGAAACTGTTTTACGGTCAAATTTCTATGTATTTGGGGTTGATCCAACGCTGTCGCATTTCTTGTGAGACGTTGACCAATCTGAATTATGATCTTCTCTCCACGTTGTCAGAAGCTTTGTTAATGGAATCGATTCCCTTCTGGCTGGACGATGAATGTTTCTTCATTACTGGACAGTTCATTGTTGCAAATAGCACACTTGTCAGCATCCATAATTATCGGTACTTCAGTTTGGCCACCTGAAATTAGAATATAACAGAATATTGATCTAATAACAAAATTAAAAGGATAACTATAAGATTAGAAAAGCAGGTATATATTTATATAAAGTAGATATATTAATTATACTACACTACCTATTCATTTTAACTACAACATTACGCTGGTATTGTAAAATACCAGGACTAGGGAATCCCAAGATATTCTAATGCCAAAGTCAAATTATAGCTACATCATAGCTATATTAATTAATTAATTTTTATTTTAAGGTCCATTTGGACAAAAGAGAAAAGAATTCCACCTATCGTTGGCCTCTTAAATAAATGTATGAACTGCGGATTCAAACACTGTCATTGCTGGTTGTGTCATATAGTTTGCTTGTGGCATCCCTGTGTTGTTCAGTAATCATGCCAAAAATAATGAGTGAGTAATGAAGTTGACGCTGTTTAGTCTGAAAGACTATTTCACAGCAGAAATATAAGAAAAAGAGAGTGGACAGAGAGTGGAGAAAATATTAAAGGAAATACAGAGATGAGGATTAAAGGAAATAAAGCTGGGTAGAGTGCTTGCCAAGTGCTTGCTTGCGGGGCGGCCGTTGACCCCTTTATCGGTTGTAATTTTTTTGCACAAAAACTACTGTACCAATTTTGATGAAAAGTGTATGATAATAGCAGTACATAGTCATGCATTTGGTGTAAAAAAATTATTGACCTAGCTTAATTATTATGGATAAGAGGAGGAAAAAACCGTTTGTGGCGGCGGGTCGGAGATTTTCCCCGTTGGATTTTACAGATGGCGGCCGTTGACCCCTTTCGGCAAGGATAATTTTGGTAAACTTTTTTTTATCCGAAAGAGAGGTTATTCATGCCCAATATCCAAGTTAAAAACCTTTGTTAGCAATTTGTTTGAGGTTCTGCCAAAAAATCAGCTAGATTGACTGGACTAATACGTTTCCACGTTTTCTTCCTGCTCGAGTGGGCACCTGTGGCATCGCAGTGGTCTAACTCGAATACGGCATAGCGATATTTCTCAGGCACGACGAATTGAAATCTCTCGTGGCCCCGGGGAGTTATGAACTCGCGGTATAATTTACCATCTCGCTTTACGAAGCTCGTATAATTACCGCGCACTGTTCTGATCGTTCCTTTGCAGTAATGCCGTCGCACGTTCTCGAGTGAAAGATCTGTCTGTCTCTATCTCCCTCCTGACGGCCTCGCTGTTCTCAAAGTCAGCGGGAGAATCCATGTTTACCTCATCCCCGAACTTTGCTTCCTGCATGACGGCCGTTGCCATTACCTGACTAACTACCTTTCTCCGTGGAATATCGTCCCGCGGCCTTTTGTGGCTCGGCGAGTCACGAGATACAGGTTTTGGTGCAGTATACTGGGGCTCCTTGTGTACGGCCGCAGCATTTTTGTGCCGTCGGGTATTACTCGCTTCGAGATTTACTCCACGGCCTCCAGTTTCCCTTTGTGCTGGCCTAGAGCTTGCCTTGAAAGCGACGAGGTTTACAACTGGGGCACTATATGTGGGCTCAGTCTTACGGGCTGGCGTCGCCGTATCCCGTCGTGGCGAGCTATCGTCTTCCCATGGCGTAACTGCAGCCTCGACCCAAACTACGTTCGGTGGCTCAGCTTTTTCCTCATATGCCTCAAAATACGCATCGGCGACTCTACTCATTTCAGGCAACTGATTGACCCGATCAATTTTCAACCTCGCGATTAGCGGTTCCGGGCATGACTTTAAGATTGAGCGCGCAAAATTAAATCGTTGATGCCCTCGACAGTCTCCTCAGCTCCATCACTTTCGCGCCAGTCTCGAAAATTCCCGGCGATTCTCACGGCAAACTGTGAGGCAGTTTCGTTCTCCTGCAGCTGAGCTTCAAAATACTGCTGCTTAAGGCGCTCAGTGCTCAGCCCATATGCCTTTAAGAGGGCATGTTTCATCTGACCATAGTCACGGGCTATGTTTATCCAATCTATAGAGAACCTCGAGTGCCTTGCCTCAACAAGGTCATAAACTGAAGTCTACGCGAGATCTCGTCATATTCCAAAAGGTCTGCCGCATCACGAACCCTTTCCCATTTAAGTGTTTCCATCCGATCGCTTTTTTTGAACATCGGAAGTTTAATTTAGGCCGGTTCATAACTGTCGGCGCTCTTCCCCGTGGTTTCTTGCTCGTACACTTCCAACTCATGTTTCCTCTCTTGCTGCCCATATTGTCTCTCACTTTCCATATCTTCCTCTCCTTCTCCCACTCCTCTCTCGCTCTCTTTCCCTCTCCTGTCTCTCTCTCTTCCCCCATTATCTCTCTCTCCTCTCTTTCCTTCAAACTCTTTTCCCTATCTTCTCTTTTCTTTTCTTTCTCCCACTCGCTTGCCTTTTCCTGTCTCTCTCTCTCCCTATCTTCTCTCTCTTTCTCCCACTCTTCTCTCGCTTTATTTCTTCTTTATCCTCGCGTTGCCTACGGAGAAGATATCTTGATTTCTTTTGGCTCCACGAGGCCTATCAACTCCGCCTCTTCCTATATATTTGAACACTCATGCTGGCGGGGCTATTTGCTGCCTAGAATAAATTACCCGTGTAATCCTGGACTAACAAGAATGAGGACCCTGTGTGTGGGCTCCAATGTAAAGGTTTTGGATTGTTTAATGGGGGTTTTAAGTTTCTTAGACTTCACTTACCTCTCAATAATTAAATCACCTTCGGGTTTTTTGTTTGACTCACTATGAAGCTATCGGGTCCAGAACTACATACAGGGTAACAATAAACACATGGTAAAACACCTTAACTAGTTTATTTACAACTAATCTACACACAGCAAAATAGACACCAACACAAGATTCATCCACTCAATCAAGCCCTAAATATCTTCCTACATACGCCTACGATAAAACCCACTGTCTGGATCTGGCTGGGGATAGATATAAGGGGTTTTGGATAATGATTATAAGAACCTGTAGCCTCGAGCCTGTGGTCCTCGTCGCAGCACACACGTGGTCGCCCTGTCCACGCACTCCTCCTTTCCCAAACTCACGTCTGCCCCAACCAAACCCTCCTTCTCCTCGCGGGGGTGGACTTGCCCTGTGTCTGCTAGCAGGAATCAAGCACCTGACAAGCGGGGAACTGGAAGGAGGTGGCAAGAGGGGCCAGAAGACGTCCTCGGCTGGAGGAGGTGTAGTCGTGGCCGTGACCTGCAACAGAATGGGCCGACCCAGGTTTGCCCTGGTCTCGACTCCAAGATGGCGGCTGGTGGCGAGTTGCCACTTCGCTCATCTAACAAGTTTCTATACCTTTTTTTCTATTATGCATGCCTGAATTCCTATCAGCCACCACATGCAACTTAATTAGGGTGTCTTGCTAGCGCACCCGCTACTCGTGGGGAGGCAATTGAGCCTAAAAAACCCCCTTCCATGACTGGAAATCCTTTCCCGTTACCAAAAAAAGCATTAACTGGCAACTGCCAGGGGAACAACAGCCGGCGCCCAAACGCAACTATGGGGACATCGACGCCTGTCTAGGTCTAGCCATTACATATATATATTTATAAAATAATTTTAATATATATATATATATATATATATATAAAACTATATATATATATATATATACATATAATATATATATAATAAAATATATATATATATATATATATATATATATATATATATATATATTATATAAAATATAATATATATATATATATATATATATATATTATAATATATTATATATATAAAATATATATTATATATTTTATATATTATTATATATATATATTATATATATATATATATTATATATATATATATATATATAAAATATATATATATTATAATATATATATATATATAAAATATATAATATATTTTATATTAAAAGTGGTGGGCGCCGTTAATCAAAAAGTTAAATTCGTTAACCGTTAATCCGTTAAACCAAAAAATATACTTTGAAACCGTAAACAGTTAAATTTTTTAAAAATGTAACGGAAGTTATCGATAAACCGTTAACGTAAATTTTATTATAGAAAAAAATATCTGTTTTTGCTCTAAAACCACCTAAAAACACCTTTGAAAAAGTGCCAAAACTATAAAATCTGCCTTTATGGGGTTTTAAAGGGTTTAAAACCCAAAAAAACTAGATTTTTTTTTGCTTCAGAGTAAAAAAAAAAAAGGCATATTTTATAGTTTAAAACTTAAAAAAAACAACTAAATAAGGCAAAATTTCATAGTTTTGGCCCTATTTAAGTTTTTAAAGGCTTTAGAGCCAGGGAAAAAGGGTGATTATTTGTTTTTGAACACAATATAGTATAAAACTAAATAAATTGGGGTTAGCGGACTGAGTTACGGAGTTAAATGTATCGGAAGTTAATTAGTCCCATAATGATTCCAAAGTTAACTTAAAAGTTACATCGTAACGAAAATGTTAACTTTGTTAATTAACGATTAACGGATAACGGTTGGGGCCCACCTTTGTTATATATATATATATATATATATTTATATATTTATAAAATATATATATATATTATATATATATATTAATATATATATATATATATATATAATATGTATATATATATATATATATATTATATATATATTAATTTTATAATATATATATATATATATATATATATATATATATATATATAATATATATATATATATATATATATATATATATATATATATATATTATATATTTTATATATATATATCTATATATAATATATATATAATATATATATATTATATATAAAAATATATATATATATATACATTAGGGTGGTCACTTTGAAATTTTTTTCGGATTCGTTGGGCCGGGTCGGAATTCTTGTCGATGCAATGATACAAGGATGTGTGCAAAATTTTATTCCGATCGGATAACTTTATACCGCCCCGCAGAGCGGCCGAAGTTTCCACTATTAAACCTCTACGAGTCTACACTGGTGACGATGATCAAAAAAACGAAATCCACCGTGCGCCCATCCTATACCTATTTCGCGCACGGGTACAACGCCCGGTGGCGCTCCACGACCTGCAGAAGGTGCTGTCGCTGTTCCTCGTCGCGCGTGATGGCGCCGCAAAAACGCGTGATGAGGGCGACGCCCCTCTCCGCAAAGTCTTTCACCACCGTAGGTGACGGGCGCGCCGACGAGCCGTGGTGTAGTCGTCCCCCCCGACCACTCGGCCGGATCGACGTTGAGGAAATCGTGACCGGCCCCGAGGCGGTGACGAGGCCGACAGAGTTGGTCGTTGCAAACGACGCCAGGGAGCGCTGCTCCACTGCGTCGGGGGCGACGTCGGCGCGGCGAGGCGGGTTCTTCTCCCCCAGCCGCTGCTGCATGGCGCTGACGATGGCCCGCTTCTCCTCGACCACCGTCGCCTCGTCGAAGAGGGAGAGGCCGACGAGCTCCTCGGAGACGTACCACATGTCCCGGGGCCCAAATCACCTTGCCCGATGCCCGCCCGATCTCCTTGTCGCGATAGGCGGCGAGGGCTTTGAGGGGGGCGAGGTCCGTTGCCGGGGCCGAGGTCGAGCAGTGGGCGGACATCCAGGGTTTCCCACGTACGTTGTGACGATAAAACGTCGTGAACCGGATCAGCTCCCTTTCTCGTGCTTGGTGAGCGCAAACTCCTCGCGGAAGGGGGTGATTTGAGAGTGTAGATCACCTTTGCCATCCATCGAGCACGGTGGTAGGCCCCCGGCTTCCGGGATGTTTGCCTAAACCCTCACCGCCCAACACGATGATGGGAGCTGCACCATCTCGCGGTAGTCGTCGCGCGGCTGCTTCTCCTTCAGCAACGCGTGGCAGGTGGCGAGATCTTGTCGGCGCCGTCGACGGGGTCGTCGAGCGTTTTGGACGACGCCTGGTTCGCGAGCGGCCACCATTTCACAAACCGCTTGAACAGCTGGATCTCGGGGCCCGGAAGAGGGGCCGAAGCAGACGGTGAATGCTGCGCCCCCCCACTAGCTCGAGCACGTGGTGCCGGAAGGGCGAAGTGGAGCAGATTCCGTTTGACGTGTTTCATTATGTGAACGCACGCGCCCTCCTTGAGTCCGGTATTGCTGACTGTTGTGTCGAAGCACATGCCGATGATGTTGTCGACGAGGTCCCACTCCTTCGCAGCGTCGGAGAACGCCTGCCGGTCAGCACGCCCGTCCCCGCCGCGAGTTTCGGCCCCATCAACAGCTTCTGGATGCCGTCACCGGACACCAGGATGGGCAATCGCCCCGCGTTTCCCTCACCGGCCATCCCCTCGACAAGTTTTCCGCCAGTGTATGATGAGCGGCACCGCCGGCACATTCACGGTCTCTCCGCTTGATCTCCTTACCCATCTTCCCCGCGCGCTCCTCCGGTGGCGCCCCCACGGTGCTGCGAGCGGGAGTGGCGTCGGCGCCGTGGACAGCGGTGAAAAGATGAACTGCGGTGCGGTCCGAGATCCTTGTGCGGTCCAACGCAGCGGCGACAGCCGGCGTCATGATCGGCGGTGGCGACGCTTGGGGGAAAGGCCGATTGAGCGGATATTCCGCGCTCGGAACGAAGTCCGCGTCCCGTCCGTCGTCACCACCGTTCTCTTCTTCGTCGCCTGCACCCAAGCCCGATGAGCTGCGCGTGGGAGTCGTGGCACGCTCCGGTGAGCTCGACCGCTTTAGCACGCCGCGCTCCAGACGCCGTCGCTCTCTGTCGGCCAAGGATTGGTCGACTCCTTGCATGATGCCACGGGGGCCATCCGGGCAGCGCTGGCCCAGCAGGAAACTGCGATCCTCGTCCACCGTGATGAGGTCGAAGGCGTCCGCGTGCCCGATGTCGAAAAGCGTCATCAGCGCCAGTGAGAAACTCCGGCGATTCTCGACGTCAACTGAAGAGATTAGCTTTGTCTGTAGGTGATCGTTTAAACAAAATTTTTTACCACAACCTAAATAAAGTTTTCCTAACCTAACTTATTCATTTATTAGAGTACATAAAAACAAAAACAAAATATATTTTAATTTGGTGACGATAAAAGTTACGTATGTGAAAGGTTTAGACAGTGACTTATTGGAAATAATATTTACATCAAATGTTAATATAGAATTATAGTACAATTAATATAACGCCCAATACACACACCATATACATTCGGATGACATTCTATAAATTTCTGTGCAATGCAAAAAAAAAAAATTAAATAAATTACTAATAAATGGAAGACAATACTTATATTACCAACTCCGTGTATCTACATAGAAGTTAAAGTTTTAAGTTAAGTATTGGTCGACGGACGGGACTAGCGGTCCCCCAGTCCATTGTGGATGAGGTAAATTAGTAAATTTTTTATGAGGTGAAATTTCAGTTGTTTTTGAATGAAGGTAATGACTCGCAGCTTCTGATAATTTCAGGTATACTATTCCAGAGTATCGTTCGGGCATCATCCAGCCTAGCCAGCGCCCAGCATGGCGACAGGTCCCCGGTTAAATTTCATGGCAATTAGGGCAAAAAAAATAATTATATTAGGGTATTCTGCGAACTAATTTAATTAGTTCAAACTGTTGATTTGTCTTTCCTCAGCGCTCCGCTTCTTGGACCGATCCAAGTTCTGCCATGATGGTACAGCCGGAGGATCTCTCCACACAGCGGCTCTTCTTCTGCGTGGGGATCCGTGCTTTCTCCCACACCACCGCCACCTCCGCGGGACGAGGGAAACCGCTTCTTTCACCGACTTCCGCTGCACACGGACGAAGTGGAAGAAGCGCCGTAGCACTGCCCGTTCTTGGGAAGCTGTTTCCCCCAGCAGGGTTCGGTTCGGGCTGCCCAAGAAGCCACACTTCGGGGGCTGAGCGTGAACGTGCTGCAGTTGCAGCGGCCATCCCGAACGCAGGCACAACAACGACCAACGCGGCGCCACAAGTTGGGAGGCGGAGCGTCACACACCCTCACCCCCACAAGCGCTGAAGGGTAACTGGGGCCACTGGCCAGTTGTGGTGGCAGTGTCAGTCCCGCTCTGTATGACTAAAGCAGTCCTTGCTTAAATCACTTTTAATTGCACTGTAAAGATGAAAAAAACATTAACACAAACACAATTATGAGTAGAAGGTACTAAATTTTGATTCCCTAATCCCTATCTCGTTCACCATTTTTCCCAAAATTTTGTTAAATAGTGAAAACTTTGGGCCCCATGCGGGAAAGGGACAATCCATCGATCGGAATGAAATTTTGCACAGAACCCTTTTGCCATAGTATCGACAAGAACTCCGACCCGGCCCCACGAATCCGACAAACTTTTTTTTACCCTGTTTAAAAGTGGACCCCCTTAATATACATATATATATATAAAATAATATATATATATATATTATATATATAAAATATATATATATATATATATATATATATATATATATATATATATATATATATATTTTATATATATATATATATATATATATATATATATATCTAAATTTATTATATATATAATATATATATTGCTCATATAGAGATGTAAATTGTCATTTAAATCATTTAGACGTGGGGGTCCCGCCCCAGAGTCACCACACGCAGTTTCCTGCGCAAAGCCATGTGCACCACCGGGACTGGGCGCTTCCAGGCCAGGCGCGAAAAGGTTTCAGACCCGGCACATGGCAAAAGGGGCCCCGTCGTGGGGGCAAGCCTGGGCTTTACAAAGCCCCCAGTGGTGGCATCCACGCTCGACCGGAGCCGGGGCCGGTTCACACCGGCGGATGGGGCCA
>JACEEZ010021581.1:0-2500 GCA_016584305.1 Chionoecetes opilio
TATTTTTTTTAAAATTTTTGAATTATTAGTTAAATACAACTACTACTATGCACTACTACTACTGCTCTTACTACTACTACTGCTCTACTATTACTATACTATACTACTACTACTACTATTACTACTACTACTACACTACTACTACTATACTATACTACTACTACTACTTTCCCCCACTACTTCTACTACTACTACTACTACTACTACTTACTACTACTATACTACTACTACTTACTACTACTACTACTACTACTACTACTACTTCCACCACTACTTCTACTACTACTACTACTACTACTACTACTACTACTACTACTACTATACTACTACTACTACTACCACTACTACTACTACTACTACTACTTCCACCACTACTTCTACTACTACTACTTCTACTACTACTACTACTACTATCATCACTTCCACTGATACTACCACTACTACTGCTTCTACTACCACCATTAATTCACCACCATCACTGCTACAACTAATTACTATTATTACCATCAGAAATAACCATCACCATTTCTACAACAACAACAACAAACCACCACCACCACCACAACATTTATTTCTCACAAGTCGCAATCACAATACAGGTGTAAACTTCAAACAAGGCCCTTATAGACAGGCGTGCGGGATTCACAGGTAAAATATTGGGCTTCTGCAAGGGGGGGGGCAGGCAGGGGGGCAGGGGGGCAAGGGGGGGGGCAGGCAGGGGGGCAGGGGGGCAGGGGGGCAAGGGGGGCGAGGGAAATACCAAGGGATAAGCCGAGGACAGAAGGGGAATGGAATATATACAGATACGTTTTTCTTATACATAGGAGTAACTGAAACCTGAAATAAATGTGTTTTTGTATATAGTGAAAAAATGTAGATATTGTCACCAGGAAAATAAAAGATAATGTAGTTATTGTCACCAGGAAAATAGAAAAGAATGTAGTTATTGTCACCAGGAAAATAGAAAATAATGTAGTTATTGTCACCAGGAAAATAGAAAATAATGTAGTTATTGTCACCAGGAAAATAGAAAATAATGTAGTTATTGTCACCAGGAAAATAGAAAGTAATGTAGTTATTGTCACCAGGAAAATATAAGATAATGTAGTTATTGTCACCAGGAAAATAGAAAATAATGTAGTTATTGTCACCAGGAAAATAGAAAATAATGTAGTTATTGTCACCAGGAAAATAGAAAAGAATGTAGTTATTGTCACCAGGAAAATATAAGATAATGTAGTTATTGTCACCAGGAAAATAGAAAATAATGTAGTTATTGTCACCAGGAAAATAGAAAATAATGTAGTTATTGTCACCAGGAAAATAGAAAATAATGTAGTTATTGTCACCAGGAAAATATAAGATAATGTAGTTATTGTCACCAGGAAAATAGAAAATAATGTAGTTATTTTCACCAGGAAAATAGAAAATAATGTAGATATTGTCACCAGGAAAATAGAAAATAATGTAGTTATTGTCACCAGGAAAATAGAAAATAATGTAGATATTGTCACCAGGAAAATAGAAAATAATGTAGATATTGTCACCAGGAAAATATAAAAAATTGTAGATATTGTCACCAGGAAAATAGAAAATAATTAGATATTGTCACCAGGAAAATAAAAGATAATGTAGTTATTGTCACCAGGAAAATAGAAAATAATGTAGTTATTGTCACCAGGAAAATAGAAAATAATGTAGATATTGTCACCAGGAAAATAAGAAATAATGTAGATATTGTCACCAGGAAAATAGAAAATAATGTAGATATTGTCACCAGGAAAATATAAAATATTGTAGATATTGTTACCAGGAAAATAGAAAATAATGTAGATATTGTCACCAGGAAAATAGAAAATAATGTAGATATTGTCACCAGGAAAATAAGAAATAATGTAGATATTGTCACCAGGAAAATAGAAAATAATGTAGATATTGTCACCAGGAAAATAGAAAATAATGTAGTTATTGTCACCAGGAAAATATAAGATAATGTAGTTATTGTCACCAGGAAAATAGAAAATAATGTAGTTATTGTCACCAGGAAAATAGAAAATAATGTAGTTATTGTCACCAGGAAAATAAAAAATAATGTAGTTATTGTCACCAGGAAAATAAAAAATAATGTAGTTATTGTCACCAGGAAAATAGAAAATAATGTAGATATTGTCACCAGGAAAATAGAAAATAATGTAGATATTGTCACCAGGAAAATAGAAAATAATGTAGATATTGTCACCAGGAAAATAGAAAATGATGTAGATATTGTCACCAGGAAAATAGAAATGATGTAGTTATTGTCACCAGGAAAATAGAAAATAATGTAGATATTGTCACCAGGAAAATAGAAAATGATGTAGTTATTGTCACCAGGAAAATAGAAATGATGTAGTTATTGTCACCAGGAAAATAGAAATGATGTAGTTATTGTCACCAGGAAAATATAAATTGATGTAAATCTTGTCACCAGGAAAATAGAAAATAATGTAGATATTGTCAC
>JACEEZ010021581.1:20000-37500 GCA_016584305.1 Chionoecetes opilio
CTCTCTCTCTCTCTCTCTCTCTCTCTCTCTCTCTCTCTCTCTCTCTCTCTCTCTCTGCCTGTTCCTCTTTCCCCTCTTCCTCTTTGTGTGTATTCCTATTTCTCCTTTTCGTTCTCTCTTCTTACTTATATTCTTCCTAGTTCCTCATTTCCTTCACATTATTACAACCCTTCCTCCTCCTCCTCCTCTCCTCCTCCTCCTCCCTCCTCCTCCTCCTCCTCCTCCTCCTCCTCCTCCTCCTCTTCCTCTTCCTCCTCCTCCTCCTCCTCTTTTTAAAGGTAATTATTGCATCCTTAACCTAATTTGCATTCACTTATTTTGGGTTGCAAGCATAATGCATCTGCCACTCTTTCTTTTCCTTTCAATATTTCCTTTTATTTTGTACTAGCCAACCAGCACCAGCCACCAAACACAGACTCTCCAGATAGCCCCTTCTAACTTTCCTGAAATCATGGATGTAGAAATGTATGTATTAACGTCAACCCATTCACATCACCCCCAACCCATTCACTCACCCATTACCCATCACCCCCCACCCATTCACTCACCCATTACCCATCACCCCCCACCCATTCACTCACCCATTACCCATCACCACACACCCATTCACTCACCCATTACCCATCACCACACACCCATTCACTCACCCATTACCCATCACCTTCCATCTATTCCCTCACCCATCACCCATCACCCCCCACCCATTCACTCACCCATCACCCCACACCATTACCCATCACCCCACCCATTCACTCACCCATTACCCATCACCCTACATCAGGTTTCCTCAATTCTCGCAACCCACTTTTCTCACAATTCCGCTAATAGGCTGCTAAAAAAGAAAAAGAAAAAAATGATCGGATCATCTCATAAATGGGCTTAAAACCTTCCCCTGGTCAACCTGGTTCCAAAAATGTGGTATATGATGGGATTCCGCCACGGGGGGCGGAACCTATACCACACACACACACACATACACACACACACACACACACACACACAGACACACACACACTTTCGCTTTTATTAATATAGATATACGTATTTCCTAGATTCGAGAGAAAATCTAGAAATAACCAAAGCTCTAGTATCTATATATAAATAGAGGATCAATCATAAAATAAGACACGACAATTCAATATTTATAAAAAAAAAGGCAAAATCTAAAAATAACCAAAAAACTCTAATATTTATAAAAAAAAGGCAAAATCTAAAAATAACCAAAAAACTCTAATATTTATAAAAAAAAGGCAAAATCTAAAAATAACCAAAAAACTCTAATATTTATAAAAAAAAGGCAAAATCTAAAAATAACCAAAACACTCTAATATTTATATAAAAAAGAGCAAATATAAGAATTACCAAACTCTAATTTCTATAAAAAAAAAAGTCGATTTATCATAAAATAAGACAAAACATCTAAAAATAACCAAATAGACTTTAATATCTAAAATAAAATAAGGAAAATTTTATAAACTACCACAGAAAAATATGAAGCTAAATATTTCTCTATTTCCGATGCAGGTGGAAACACCGACGATGCAAAACTGGCGACGCAGACAACACCATGACGAATTATTGCAGCAGAAAGGTAAGTGTCGAGTGTTTCTTGTGTGTTCTTCAGAGTACTTCAGAGTGTTCTTCAGAGTGTTTCAGTGTTCTTCAGAGTGTTTCAGTGTTCTTCAGAGTGTTTTAGAGTTCTTCAGAGTGTTTCAGTGTTCTTCAGAGTGTTTTAGAGTTCTTCAGAGTGTTTTAGAGTTCTTCAGAGTGTTTCAGTGTTCTTCAGAGTGTTTCAGTGTTCTTCAGAGTGTTTTAGAGTTCTTCAGAGTGTTTCAGTGTTCTTCAGAGTGTTTCAGTGTTCTTCAGAGTGTTTTAGAGTTCTTCAGAGTGTTTTAGAGTTCTTCAGAGTGTTTTAGAGTTCTTCAGAGTGTTTCAGTGTTCTTCAGAGTGTTTTAGAGTTCTTCAGAGTGTTTTAGAGTTCTTCAGAGTGTTTTAGAGTTCTTCAGAGTGTTTCAGTGTTCTTCAGAGTGTTTTAGAGTTCTTCAGAGTGTTTTAGAGTTCTTCAGAGTGTTTTAGAGTTCTTCAGAGTGTTTTAGAGTTCTTCAGAGTGTTTTAGAGTTCTTCAGAGTGTTTTAGAGTTCTTCAGAGTGTTTTAGAGTTCTTCAGAGTGTTTTAGAGTTCTTCAGAGTGTTTTAGAGTTCTTCAGAGTGTTTTAGTGTTCTTCAGAGTGTTTTAGTGTTCTTCAGAGTGTTTTAGAGTTCTTCAGAGTGTTTTAGAGTTCTTCAGAATGTTTCAGTGTTCTTCAGAGTGTTTCAGTGTTCTTCAGAGTGTATCAGTGTTCTTCAGAGTGTTTTAGTGTTCTTCAGAGTGTTTTAGAGTTCTTCAGAGTGTTTTAGAGTTCTTCAGAGTGTTTCAGTGTTCTTCAGAGTGTTTCAGTGTTCTTCAGAGTGTTTAGTGTTCTTCAGATGTTTTAGAGTTCTTCAGAGTTTCAGTTTTTCTTCAGAGTGTTTTAGAGTTCTTCAGAGTGTTTTAGTGTTCTTCAGAAGTGTTTCAGTTTTTCTTCAGAGTGTTTTAGAGTTCTTCAGAGTGTTTTAGGAGTTCTTCAGAGTGTTTTAGAGTTCTTCAGTGGTTTTTAGAGTTCTTCAAGTGTTTTTAGAGTTCTTCAGAGTGTTTAGAGTTCTTCAGAGTGTTTCAGTGTTCTTCAGAGTGTTTCAGTGTTCTTCAAGTGTTTTAAAAGTTCTTCAAATGTTTTAGAGTTCTTCAGAGTGTTTCAGTGTTTTCAGGTTTTGAGTTCTTCAAATGTTTTAGGTTCTTCAAATGTTTCAGTGTTCTTTAGAGTGTTTTCGTGTTTCTTCAGAGTGTTTCAGTTTCTTCAGGTTTTAGTTTCTTAGAGTGTTTTAGAGTTCTTCAGAATGTTTCAGTGTTCTTCAGAGTGTTTCAGTGTTCTTCAGAGTGTTTCAGTGTTCTTCAGAGTGTTTCAGAGTTCTTCAGAGTGTTTCAGTGTTCTTCAGAGTGTTTTAGAGTTCTTCAGAGTGTTTTAGAGTTCTTCAGAGTGTTTTAGTGTTCTTCAGAGTGTTTTAGAGTTCTTCAGAGTGTTTCAGTGTTCTTCAGAGTGTTTTAGAGTTCTTCAGAGTGTTTTAGAGTTCTTAAATGTTTCAGTGTTCTTCAGAGTGTTTAGAGTTCTTCAGAATGTTCAGGTTCTTCAAGTGTTTTAGAGTTCTTCAGATGTTTCAGTGTTCTTCAGAGTGTTTTAGAGTTCTTCAGAATGTTTCAGTGTTCTTCAGAGTGTTTCAGTGTTCTTCAGAGTGTTTCAGTGTTCTTCAGAGTGTTTTAGAGTTCTTCAGTGTGTTTTAGAGTTCTTCAGAGTGTTTTAGAGTTCTTCAGAGTGTTTCAGTGCTCTTCAGAGTGTTTCAGTGTTCTTCAGATGTTTTTAGAGTTCTTCAGAGTGTTTAGAGTTCTTCAAGTGTTTTAGTGTTCTTCAGAGTGTTTAGAGTTTTTCAGAGTGTTTCAGTGTTCTTCAAGTGTTTTTAGAGTTCTTCAGAGTGTTTTTAGTGTTTTTCAGAATGTTTCAGTGTTCTTCAGAGTGTTTTAGAGTTCTTCTGAGTTTTCAGTGTTTTTTCAGTGTTTAGAAATTTCGAGTTTTCAGTGTTCTTCAGAGTGTTTTTTGAGTTCTTCAAGAGTGTTTCAGTGTTCTTCAGATGTTTTAGAGTTCTTCGAATGTTTCAGTGTTCTTCAGAGTGTTTTAGAGTTCTTCAAATTTTTCAGTGTTTCTTCAGAGTGTTTTAGAGTTCTTTTAGAATGTTTTTAGTTTCTTCAGAGTGTTTTAGAGTTCTTCAGAATGTTTCAGTGTTCTTCGAGTGTTTCAGTGTTCTTCAGAATTTTTCAGTGTTTTTTCAGAGTGTTTTTTGAGTTCTTCGAGGTTTTTAGTGTTCTTCAGAGTGTTTTAGAGGTTCTTTAAGTGTTTCAGTGTTCTTCAGAGTGTTTTAGAGTTCTTCAGAATGTTTTTCAGTGTTCTTCAGAGTGTTTTCAGTGTTCTTCAGAGTGTTTCAGTGTTCTTTCAGAATGTTTAGTGTTCTTCGAGTGTTTAGAGTTCTTCAGAGTGTTTCAGGTTCTCAAGTGTTTTTTTGAGTTCTTCAGAGTGTTTTAGAGTTCTTCAGAGTGTTTCAGTGTTTTCAGAGTGTTTTAGAGTTCTTCAGAGTGTTTTAGAGTCTTCAGGTGTTTCATGTTTTCAGAGTGTTTTAGAGTTCTTCAGAGTGTTTCAGTGTTCTTCAAGTGTTTTTAGATTCTTCAGAGTGTTTCAGTGTTCTTCAGAGTGTTTCGTGTTTCTTCAGAGTGTTTCAAATGTTCTTCGAGTGTTTCAAATGTTCTTCAGAGTGTTTCAGTGTTCTTCAGAGTGTTTTAGAGTTCTTCAGAGTGTTTTAGAGTTCTTCAGAGTGTTTTAGAGTTCTTCAGAGTGTTTCAGTGTTCTTCAGAGTGTTTTAGAGTTCTTCAGAGTGTTTCAGTGTTCTTCAGAGTGTTTTAGAGTTCTTCAGAGTGTTTTAGTGTTCTTCAGAGTGTTTTAGTGTTCTTCAGAGTGTTTCAGTGTTCTTCAGAGTGTTTCAGTGTTCTTCAGAGTGTTTCAGTGTTCTTCAGAGTGTTTCAGTGTTCTTCAGAGTGTTTCAGTGTTCTTCAGAGTGTTTCAGTGTTCTTCAGAGTGTTTTAGAGTTCTTCAGAGTGTTTCAGTGTTCTTCAGAGTGTTTTAGAGTTCTTCAGAGTGTTTTAGAGTTCTTCAGAGTGTTTCAGTGTTCTTCAGAGTGTTTTAGAGTTCTTCAGAGTGTTTCAGTGTTCTTCAGAGTGTTTCAGTGTTCTTCAGAGTGTTTTAGAGTTCTTCAGAGTGTTTCAGTGTTCTTCAGAGTGTTTTAGAGTTCTTCAGAGTGTTTCAGTGTTCTTCAGAGTGTTTCAGTGTTCTTCAGAGTGTTTTAGTGTTCTTCAGAGTGTTTCAGTGTTCTTCAGAGTGTTTTAGAGTTCTTCAGAGTGTTTTAGAGTTCTTCAGAGTGTTTCAGTGTTCTTCAGAGTGTTTTAGAGTTCTTCAGAGTGTTTTAGAGTTCTTCAGAGTGTTTCAGTGTTCTTCAGAGTGTTTTAGAGTTCTTCAGGTGTTTTTGAGTTCTTCAGAGTGTTTTTAGTGTTCTTCAGAGTGTTTCAGTGTTTTTTCAGAGTGTTTTAGTTTTCAGAGTGTTTTTAGAGTTCTTCAGAGTGTTTTCAGTGTTCTTCGAGTGTTTTCCCGTGTTTTTCAGAGTGTTTCAGTGTTCTCCAGAGTGTTTTAGAGTTCTTCAGAGTGTTTTAGGTTCTCAGAGTGTTTTAGAGTTTTCAGGTGTTTCGTGTTCTTCAGAGTGTTTCAGTGTTCTTCAGAGTGTTTTTAGAGTTCTTCAGAGTTTTTTCAGTGTTCTTCAAGTGTTTTAGAGTTCTTCCCGAGTGTTTTAGAGTTTCTCAGAGTGTTTTAGAGTTCTTCAGAGTGTTTCAGTGTTCTTCAGAGTGTTTTTAGAGTTCTTCAGAGTGTTTTAAGGTTCTTCAGAGTGTTTTTAGATTCTTCCCGAGTTTTTTCCGTGTTCTTCAGAGTGTTTCGGTTCTTCAGAGTGTTTCAGTGTTCTTCAGAGTGTTTTAGAGTTCTTCAGAGTGTTTTAGAGTTCTTCAGAGTGTTTCAGTGTTCTTCAGAGTGTTTTAGAGTTCTTCAGAGTGTTTTAGAGTTCTTCAGAGTGTTTTAGAGTTCTTCAGAGTGTTTCAGTGTTCTTCAGAGTGTTTCAGAGTTCTTCAGAGTGTTTTAGAGTTCTTCAGAGTGTTTCAGTGTTCTTCAGAGTGTTTTAGAGTTCTTCAGAGTGTTTTAGAGTTCTTCAGAGTGTTTTAGAGTTCTTCAGAGTGTTTCAGTGTTCTTCAGAGTGTTTTAGAGTTCTTCAGAGTGTTTTAGAGTTCTTCAGAGTGTTTTAGAGTTCTTCAGAGTGTTTTAGAGTTCTTCAGAGTGTTTCAGTGTTCTTCAGAGTGTTTTAGAGTTCTTCAGAGTGTTTTAGAGTTCTTCAGAGTGTTTTAGAGTTCTTCAGAGTTGTTTAAGGTTCTTTAGAGTGTTTTAGAGTTCTTCAGAGTGTTTAAATGTTCTCAGAGTGTTTTTAGAGTTCTTCCCGAGTGTTTTAGAGTTCTTCAGAGTGTTTTAGAGTTCTTCAGAGTGTTTTAGAGTTCTTCAGAGTGTTTCAGTGTTCTTCAGAGTGTTTTAGAGTTCTTCAGAGTGTTTCAGTGTTCTTCAGAGTGTTTCAGTGTTCTTCAGAGTGTTTTAGAGTTCTTCAGAGTGTTTCAAAGTGTTCTTCGTGTTCTTCAGAGTGTTTCAGAGTGTTGTTCTTCGAGTGTTTCTTTGACTGTGTTGTGTTGTGTCGAGGTGTTGCGTGGGAGTTTGTGGGAGAAGAGCAAGTATTTTGAGTATTTAAAAAAGAATCGCTTAGTTTCTCGCTTACTCTTCCTCTTCCTCCTCCTCCTCCTCTTCCTCCTCCTCCTCTAAAACAGAATCAAAGCCAAAATCAAAGTCGCACCGTCAAAGTTGTGTTTCTTCGACTCAGTTCATCTTTTCTCTTCCGTCTTGGCCTTTCTATTTGCCTTGTTTCGTTTTTATTACAGTTTGTATTTTTATCGTCTCTTTGAATATACGCTTTGAATATTTACTTCTGACTGTATTTCTTTTGTGCCCGCTTTGTATCCTCCTCCTCCTCCTCCTCCTCCCCTCCTCCTCCTCCTCCTCCCTCCTCCTCCCTTTTCCCCTCTCCTCCTCCTCCTCCTCCTCCTCCTCCTCCTCCTCCCTCCTCCTCTTCCTCCTCCTCTTCCTCCCCTCCTCCTCCTCCTGTCTCTTTGTTGTTACTGTTCCCTATTTTTGTGTTTTATTTTCGTGGATATAAAAAAAACACGACTAGAAAAGAGAGAGAGAGAGAGAAGAGAGAGAAAGAGAGGAGAGAGAAGAGAGAGGAGAGAGAGAGAAAAGGGGAGAGAGAGGAGAGAGAGAAAACGAGAGAGAGAAGAAGAGAGAGAGAGATAGAGAGAGAGTACACGATATTTATATTTTGATTTTAAAGTATATATATTTTTTTTTACTAACGAAGCAAGTACCGTTCAACACCACACACACACCCCAACACACACCACACAACACCACACACACACACACCCACACACACACACACACAACACACACAAAACAAACACCACACAGACAACACACAGACAATACACAACACACACACACCACACACACACACCACACACACACACACACACACCACACACACACACACAAAACACACACAACACACACACAACAACCACACACACACAACCACAGACACACAACATACACACACCCCACACACACACACACACACACCACACACACCACAAAACCACCACACACACAACACACACACAAATTTCGTTGAATTTGGATGTCCATAACAAAGAAGGCTTGTTCTCATATTATCTCTCTTCTTCCATCTCTCTCTTTTCCTCGTCTTCCTCTCTCTCTCTCTCTCTCTCTCTCCTCTCTCTCCTCTCTCTTTTCTCTCTCTCTCCTCTCTCTCTCCTCTCCTGACATGTGGATATATTTTTTTTAAGGTGGGAACGATTGAGTACTGAGAGAGAGAGAGAGAGAGAGAGAGAGAGAGAGTAGAGAAAAGAGAGAGAGAGAAGAGGAGAAGAGAGAGAGAGAGAGAAGAGAGAGAGGAGAGGTGAACAAATTGATATAAAGTAAGAAAAACAATGAAGGATAGGAGAAATGAGAGAAGAGAGAGAGAGAGAGAGAGAGAGAGAGAGAGAGAGAGAGAGAGAGAGAGAGAGAGAGAGAGAGAGAGAGAGAGAGAGGATGCAAGGTGTACCATAAACCCACCTGAGGAGTAGCAGTGAGTGGTAGTGTTGTGAGCCGAGTAGCGCCACACCTGATCTCTTCACCGCCTCTTCGCTGCCACAAAGACACCGACACACCACGGAAGAAAAAGTCAAAAAGTCGCAAATTAACTACCTTCAGACACACTTAACTACCATCAACTCCTTCAGTAATACCAGTAACTCACTTTCCTAACACTCACTGATTTTGCTCGTCACCAGAAATGTATGTTTTTTGTATTATAAGTTCAGGCATACTCTTTTTTTTTTTCTTTAAGTTCAAGTGTACTGTTTTTTTCTTTCTATTATCTGTGTTTGTGTTTTAGGTTCACTCTTCTCTGCTTTTTGAGTCTTTGGTAAGGTTTGGTTTTAGTATCCTGACGTCAGAAATGTATGTTTTTTTTTTTCTTTTAAGTTCAGGACAACTGTTTTTTTCTTTCTATTATCTGTGTTTGTGTTTTAGGTTCACTCTTCTCTGCTTTTTGAGTCTTTAAGTAAGGTTTTGTTTTAGTATCCTGACGTCAGAAATGTATGTTTTTTTATTTCTTTAAGTTCAGGAATACTTATTTTTTCTACTGTTATCTGTATTTTATGTTTTGGGTTCACTCATCTACGCTTTTTGAGTATGTTTGGTAAGGTTTTGTTTTAGTATCCAGATCAAGCGAGTGGGTTAAGACTAGAGGCGCGGCGTAGCGAAGTAGCGAAGTAGCGACTCTCCCAGCGAAGTGAGAGAGTGAGAGAGAGAGTCGGCTCACACACCAACACAACCGCGGCTAACATACAACTGAGCTAGCCACTCCCTCGATGCTCGCACGCTTCAACCCTCTCCTCCTCCTCCTCCTCCTCCTCCTTTTCCTCCTCCTCCTCCTCCTCCTCCTCCTCCTCCTCCTCCCCCTCCTCCTCCTCCTCCTCTTCTTCTTCTTCTTCTTCCTCCTCCTTCACCACCTTCTACGTCTATTTTTGCGCTTTCTGAGTTTTTTTTTCTTGTCTTTTTTTTTCTACTTTGCATTTCTCTTGTCTCTTTTTGCTCTTTGATTCAATTATGTTTTGTCTTTGTTATTGTTTTTACCCCCTCCTCCCCTCCTCCTCCTCCCCCCCTCCTCCTCCTCCTCCTCCCCCTCCTCCTCCCCCTTCCCCTCCTCCTCCTCCTCCCCCCTCCTCCTTGAATATATGTTGGGGGCTTCATTAAAACCAAATTTTGACAAAAAACTCCGAAAATAAGACACATTATACACCCCTTGGTTGGGGCCGCATTTGGGAATATCCGTTAAAATTCTGGTGCCCTGTTTGTAAAAGCCCCAAAAAAAATTGGAATCAGTAAAAAGAGAGAAAACCAAACAAATTCCTCTCTGCAAATTCTCTTATGAAAGGACTGCAAAACTTATTGTTTTCCTTAAAGGATCTAGAATCCGTGGGGACTTGATAGAAACCTTTAAGTCCTAAAAGGTTTTGTCTTTAAATCAAGAGAACCTTTCGAGTTTTTAAAACTAAGTGGAACAAGAAAAAAATGGTTTAAAAAACGTAAACTTTGCTCATGACTCCGTAAAAATTATTTCAATGTTAAGGTTTGTTTCGGGGGAACAAGTTACCAGCAATGTTGTCGAAGCCAGCACAAAACTACTTTAAAAACAGACTTAAAACGCGCACGTAAGAAAAGGGGGTTATTGTAGTGCCCTGCGAATTCATAAAAAAATACCCCCCCGGATCGTTTAGTGTTAGTGGTAGTTTATTAGTATTTTTCATATCCATCTTCCCCCCTTTGAAACTTCCATTTCCTATTTTCTTTAGGGCTGGTTCGTTTTTAAACTGTTCCTCTTACTTACTGTTTTTAGTAGTATGTTTACAACGATCCCCCGTTATGGACCAAAATAGCTACCGGGGTGTCTGTTACTCCATTATTTTCCTCCTCCTCCTCCTCCCTCCTCCTCCTCCTCCTCCTTTGGTAAATATAATAAGAGTATGCTTCGTCTCAATGTACTTTAACGGGGTATTTATTAAAAAAGACAAAAAACCCTTACCAAAACCAGTAAACATTATGCGGACTCGAAAGGGTAGACTGGTAATAGGAGAGATAACATAGACAAATATAAAAGTTTTGCTGAACTTGACCCAGAAAAATCCGTGGGGGTGGAGAAATTCTGCCACGACTACTTCGCAATGTCCATAGTCAACTTTCGCTCCTTTAAAAGATTTTTTTTCAATAAATCGCAAAGTAAAAAAAAATGTTCCTAGTATGTGAAATTACTAATGTAACCCCGATTTAAAAAAAGGGGAGTAAGGCCTCGCAGTAATTATGCCCAATTAGTCTAAAGTCCCCTGTTGTTAAAATATTTGAGAAAAAAATGCGGGATAAAATGTGTCTTTTTCCCCGATGAAATCCTAAAACAAACTCCCACTGGATTTCGAAAAAAGAGATCCTCTTAAAAAACCTACTGGATTTTTTTAATGTCATTTATTCAAAAATGGGGCGCTAAAATTCCCCCCGGTGTAATATACCTTTATTTTCAAAAACCTTTGATACGTTCCACATAAGCGACTGTTTACCAACTAGGGCACATTCATAGGGCAATTATGTTCATGGATTGGCGATTGGCTTTCCCAAAGTAAACAAAAGGGTATAATAAAAGGTAGGCATCTGATTGGTTAGATGTACTAGTGGGGTGCCTCATGGCTCGGTCTTGGTCCCACTCTTTTTTCCCGATATATATCAAAGATCTGGACTGCGGCTTTATCTAAAAAACAAAAATTTTCAGATGAACCCCAAAAAGGGGGTAAAACTATACTGAAAAAACTGCGAAATCATACAAAGTGATCTCGACAAACTACAGATTGGGGTGATAAATGGCTATTAAAAATTCAATTCCGATAAATGTAAAGTAATCATATAGGCAAAAGATAACCTCAAAAATACTTAAAAGCAAAATAAAACTTAACTGAAGTACAGCGGAAAAGGTTTAGGTGTCATCTCTAATGTCTGAAAAACCGTTCGCATTGCCTAGCTGCCCCGTAAAAAGGGGAATAATGTTGGCTTTTATTAAAAGTAACTTTTGAACATAAAACGCCGAAAAAATGCACAATTATACACGTCCTTGGTTAGGCCGCCTTGGAATATCCGTTCAATTCTGGTCGCCCCGTTTCGTAAAGATCAAGCCAAATTGGGAAACAGTGCAAAGAAGGCAACCAAACAAAATTTATCTCGCGAAAATTTATCTTATAAGAGAACTTCGGAAACTTAATTGTTTTTCCTTTAAAGGTCGTAGAAATCCGTGGGGGGCTTGATAGAAACCTTTAAGATCCTAAAAGGTTTTGATGTCATTAAACAAAGAACCATTCGAGCTTTCAACCCCAATGACAAGAATAAGGGGTTTAAACTAAACGGTCAACGTTGCATCCCGATCCCGTAAAAATTATTTTTAATGTTAAATCGTTGATCGATGGAACAGTTCCAGCAATTTGTCGGGCCAAAAAAAATCCACATTCAAAAAACTTGACGGGACACTGTAAAAAAATGGTATTGATAGTGCGAATTTGTATCTAGTCCCCCGTATCGATTAGTTGTGTGGTATGGTAGTTGTAGTTAGTATTTTTCATATCCATGGAATTTTCCTTTCCCCCTCCTCTTTAGGGACATGTATCTTTTTCCAACTGTTTTTTCTTACAGTAGTTGATAGTTAGTAGTTGTAGTTTTAGCAGTACCCTCGTATGGACCAATAGGTCTCCTGGGGTCTGTTCTCCTATTAATCCCATGTAAACCCCGGAAAAAATTGCGGGTAAAAATGTCTTTTTTTCGATGAAATAACTCAATACTAACTTCCCCCCATGATTTCGAAAAAAGAGATCCGCTTAACAAACCTACCGATTTTTTTTAATGTCATTTTTTCAAAAATGGACGCTAAAAATTTCCCTCGGTGTAATATACCCCTTTATTTTCAGAAAGCCTTCGGGGGTACGTTCCCCAAAAAGCGACTGTTGACCAACTAAGGGCACTGGGATAGGGCCCAAATTATGTTTTGGATTGGGGACTGGCTTTCAAAACGTAAAAAACGGGTAGTAATAAGGTGAGGCTCTGATTGGTTAGATTCCTAGTGGGGTGCCTCATGGCTCGGTCTTGGGTCTACCCTTTTTTTTGATATATATCAGATCTGGACTGCGGACTTGTATCTAAAATATCAAAAATTTTCAGTTAAAACCCAAAATTTGGCGGGAAAGCAATACTAGGAAAAATGCGACTCATACAAAGGGGGATCTGAAAACTATGATTGGGGTGATAAAAGGCTATTAAAATTTAAAATTTCCCAAAATTAAAGTAATGCATATAGGCAAAGATAAACCCCAAAAATAAATACAATGCAAAAAAAATCGTTTAAATGAAGTACAACAGGAAAAAAGGGTTTAGGGGTTTATCACATAAAGATCTGAAAAAACCGTTCGCATTGCCCAGCTGCCAGAAAAGGCAAAAATTTATTTGGCTTTATTAAACGTAATTTGAACATAAAAATCCGAAATTTAAACCCAAAAATTTTAAAAGTCCTTTGGTTAACCGCACTTTGGAATATGCCCTTCAAATTTTGGTCCCCTGTTTCGTAAAAAAATCAACCAATTGGAACCCTGCAAAGAAGAGCAACCAAACAAATTTCCTTCTGGAAATTCATCTTAGAAAGAGACTGCGGAAATTAATTGTTTTCCTTAAAGGATCGTGAATCCGTGGGGGCTTAAAAAACCTTTAAGTCCTAAAAGGTTTTGATGTCATTTTTCAAAGGGAAACCCTTTTGAGCTTTCACCAAATACAAAAGAAAAAATGGTTTAAACTAAAAGGTCAACGTTGCTCACCTCTCCGTAAAAATTATTTTAGTTTGAGTCGTTGATCGGTGGAAAGTTACCAGCAAATGTTTCGGGCCAACCAATAAAAATTTCAAAAACAGACTTACGCAAAACTGTAAAATAAAGGGTTTTATAGTGGGGAATTCGTTCTGTCCCCCGTTCGATTGTTGTAGTGGTAGTGGTTTTAGTTAGTATTTTTCATATCCTATGGAACTTTTCCCTGTTCCCATCCTCTTTAGGGGAAAATGGGTTTTTTTTCCAAATGTTTTCTTACAAATATTGATAGTTAGTATATGTAGTTCGCAGATACCCCCCTATGGACCTGGTCTCCGGTGTCTGGGTTTCTCCTATGTAACCTTGTAATCCCCAGAAAATATTTCGGGATAAAAAAGTGTCTTTTCTGATGAAAATAACTCAATACAACCCCCCCCCGCTGGATTTCAAATAAAGATCCTGCTTAAAAAACCTCTCATTTTTTTTTAAAGTCTTTATTCAAAATGGGACGTAAAATTCCCTCGGGTTATATCCCTTATTTTCAGAAAGCCTTCGATACTTTCCACATAACGACTGTTGACCAAGCTAGGGCACATGGCATGGGACAAATTTTTTTCATGGGTTGGCGCTGGGTTTCAAAACGTAAACAACGGGTAGAAAAAATGGGGAGCATCTGATTGGTTAGTGTACTATTGGGGGGCCCCCATGCTCGTCTTGGGGCCCCACTCTTTTTCTATAATATCAACGTCTGGACTGCGGACTTGTATCAAAAAATCAATTTGCAGATGAACCAAAATTTGGCGTAAGCATATCTAAGAAAAATGCGAATCTACAAAATGATCTCGACAAAATATAGATTTTTGGGGTGGGAAAAGGCATTAAAAATTTAATTGATAAAATGTAAGTAAAGCATATTGCAACGATAACCTCATATATAACTTCAAATGCAAAAAAAATCGTTTAACTGAAGTCGCAGGAAAAGGGTCTAGGTGTCATCATCGTAGATCTAAAACCAGTTCGCATTTCCCGCTGCCATAAAAAAGGCAAATTATGTTGGGCTTTATTAAAAGTAACTTTGACATAAACCCGAAAGTATGACACAAATTTTAAATCCTTGGTTTAAACCCCACTTGGGGTATGCCTTTTAATTCTGGTCCCCCCCTGTTTTGTAAAAAATCAACCAAATTGGAAACAGTCAAAAAAGCAACCAAACAAATTCCCTCTCTCAAATTCATCTTATGAAAGAGACTGCGGAAACTTAATATGTTTTTTTCCCTTAAGGGCGTAGAATCCGTGGGGATTTAAAACCCCTTTAAGTCCTAAAGGTTTTTTGATGCTTTAAACAAGAGGACCTATTCGAGCTTTCAAAATCAAAATACAACAAAAAATAATGGTTTAAAAAATAACGGTCCAAAGTTGCATCACCCATCTCCGTAAAAAATTATTTCAATGTTAGAGTCGTTGATCGATGGGAAAAAGTTACCACAAATGTTGTCGGAGCCACACAAAACTACTTCAAAAAAAACTTGACGGCCCCTGGGGAAAGTAAAGGGGTTTGATAGTGCGAATTCGTATCTTCCCCCGTATGATTAGTTGTAGTGGGAGTGGTAGTTGTATTGTTTTTTTCTACCTTCATTCTGCACTTGAAACTTCCCCTGTTTCCCATCCTCTTTTGGGACGGTATCATTTTCCAACTGTTTTTTTACAAATAGTGATAGTTATAGTTGTATTCACAGATCCCTCACTATGGACAAAAGGTCTCCTGGTGTCTGTTACTCCTATTAAACCCCATGTAACCTATGTAATCCTCCTCCTCCTCCTACGTCTATTTCTGCGCTGAGCTTTTTCTATTTCTCCTTTTTTCTACATTGCTTTTGTTTTTTTCTGTTTTTGTGTATTTTTTGCTTTGTTTTGATTCTGTTTTGTCTTTGTTATTATTATTGATTTTCTTGTTCTTCTTGTTCTTTTCTTTTCTATGTATTTTTTAGTGTTTATTTGTACATTAATTTTGTTGCAGTTCTTGTTTTTGTTGTTATTTCTTGTTTTTCGTTTTCATCTTCGTCCTTTTATTATTATTTTTCTTCTTACTCTTCTTCTTTTATATTTCTGGTTTTATTGGTTTCCTCCCTTTCCTTCCTCCTCCTCCTCCTCCCCCTCCCTCCTCCTCCTCCTCCTCCTCCTCCTCCTCCTCCTCCTCCTCCTCCTCCTCCTCCTCCTTGTGTTGTGGTGGCCAGGCTAATTGCGGTAACTATCTCTCCTCCTCCATTGTCCTCCTGTCCACCCTTCAGTCTATGTTACCTTCCCCTCATTCCCCTCTTCCCTTCCCTTCTTCCCTCCCTCCCCTCTTCCCTTCCCCTCTTCCCCTCTTCCTTCCCCTCTTCCCTTCCCCTCTTCCCTTCCCCTCTTCCCTTCCCCTCTTCCCTCCTTCCCCTCTTCCCCTCCCTTCCCCTCTTCCTTCCCCTCTTCCCCTCTTCCTTTCCCCTCTTCCCTCTCTCCCTTCCTTCCTTCTCCAATATCTTTCCTCTTTTCACTTCCTTCGTCTGCTATTTTTCATATTATGTTATTTTTCATTTTCCTGATCTTTCCTCTTCCTCTTCATCCTCCTGCTCCTCCTCCTCCTCCTCCTCCTCCTCCTCCTCCTCCTCCTCCTCCTCCTCCTCTTCCTCCTCCTCCTCCTCCTCCTCCTCCTCCTCCTCCTCCTCCTCCTCTTCCTCCTCCTCCTCCTTTCCCTCCATGTCATATTTTCATCTCACTATCCTCATCTGTTCTCCTTCACTCTTCAGCTACCTCCACTCCTCCTCCTCCTCCTCCTCCTCCTCCTCCTCCTCCTCCTCCTCCTCCCCTCCTCCTCCTCCTCCTCCTCCTCCTCCTCTTCTCACTCTTCCCCCAATATACAAGAGAAAATGCTTCACATTCCCACCCTTTCCCTTAGGAATTGGGGGAGGGGGAGGAGGGGGAGGAGAGGAGGGGAGGGAGGAAGGGGGAGGAGGAGGAGGAGGAGGAGGAGGGGGAGGAGGGGGGAAAGGGGGAGAAGTAAGGAAAGTGCGACTCGGGAGAGGATTAAAGAGGAGGGGGAAGGAGAAAAAAGAGGAGGACAAAAATGATTAAAACTTACTAGAAGAGAAAAAAAAAATAGCTGGAGGGGGGGGAGGAGGGGGAGGAGGAGAAGAAAAAGGAAGAGGGAGAAGAGGGGGAGGGGAGAAAAGGGGAGGAAAGGGGAGGGGAGGAGGAAGGAGGAGGAGGAGGAGGAGGGGGGGGCCGGGGAAGGGGGGAGGGGGGGTGGGGGGGAAAAGTAAGGGTGCATTTTTTTGTTTTCCGGGGAACCAAAAATTAAAAAAGCTTGTATTCAATTATTTTCCCCCTTTTGCAGAGAGGAAGAGAGAGCGAGAAAAGAGAGAGAAAAGAGAGAGAAGAGAGAGGGGAGAGAGAGAGAGAAGAAGGAGGAAAAGAGGAAAAGAGGAGGGGAAGAGACGAGCGAGCGAGAGAGAGAGAGGAGAGAGAGAGAGAGAAGGGAGAGGGAGGGGGAGAGGAAAGGGGGGAGAAGAGAAAAAGGGGAAAAAAAAAGGTGTGTTGTTAAAAACCTAGAAAATTGTAAAAAAGATTGGGATGATTGGTTTATAAAAGAAAATAGAAAGAAAATAAGAAAGAAAATATATATACGAAAGAATTCAAAGGTCTAAAACATGTACCAAAAAAAAAATTGTACATTCCCCCCAAAAAAGAAATAAAAAAAATCTTAAACAATATCCAAAAATTACCCTAAAATATCCCTTAAAACATTTTTATTTTCACTACATATTTTGCATTTTTTTCCTTCGTCTGTTAAGGTAAAAAGGGGAGGGAGGGAGGGAGGGGAAGGGAAAGGGGGGGGGGGAAGGAAGGGGGGGGGAGGTGGGGGAAAAGGGAAAAGGGGGAGGAGGGAAAGGGGAGGGGGAGGGGGGGAGGGAGGGGAAGGGGGGAAGGGGGGGAAGGGGGGAAAAAAGGGGGGGAGAAAGGGAAAAGAGGGGGGGAGGGAGGAGGGAAGGGGGGGAAAAGGAGGGAAAGGAGGGGGGAAAGGAAAGGGGAAGGGGGGGGGGAGAGGGGAGGAGGGAAGAGGGAGGGGGGGGAAAGGGGAAGAGGAAAAAGGGAAAAGGGGGGGGAGGGAGAGTGGGAGGGGAGGGGAGAGGGGGGGGGGAAAAGGAGGGAAAGGGGAAAAGGGAAAAGGGGGAAGGGAGGAAAGGAGGGCAGGGGGAAGAGGGAGGAAAGGAGGGGGGAAAAGGGGGGGGGAGGAGAGAAGGAAAGGGAAACGGGGGAGGGAGGGGGGGAAAAGGAGAAAAGGGGGAAAAAGGGGGGAAAAAATGACACGATTGGATGGTAGGTTAGGGCAATGGGCCGGATAACATAGACGTGAACAGAAACATGTCAGGTAACACGTATAGGAAACAACGGTGCGATAAACGGGGGGTTACGGCGCAAATTCTACCTCCTGTAAAAGCTTCTATTAAATCCCGAATAATTGTTCTTCCCCGCGGTCTCTTACTCCTTTTTTACTTCTCTCTCACACAAACTCTCCTCCCCTCTTTTTTCCTTTCTCCCCCCCCCTCCCCTCTCTCCCCCCTCTCCTCTCTCTCTCTCTCTCTCCCCTCTCCCCCTTCTCACCCCCCTCTCTCTCTCTTTTCCCCTCTCCTCTCTTCTCTCCTCTCGGTGTGTGTATGTGTTGGTGCTGCATGTGTGGCTAATGCTTTCGTGTTGTGTCGTGTGTTGTGTGTGTATATATTGTCGTGCATATAACTAAGGTTTCGTGTGTGTGTGTGGGGGT
>JACEEZ010021581.1:50000-55000 GCA_016584305.1 Chionoecetes opilio
TCTATTAATAGTCTCTCCTAATTATCTATCTTCTACTATTCCTTTTTATCTATCAATAGTATCTTCCCTCAAAATAATTAAATAATAATAAATACAACACCTAATATCATCACCTATTTTGCTATTGCTTGCCATTCTAATACTCTCATTTATCTATTAATAGCCTCCACCTCATTTATAACCCTTTCATAACCTTAATACCCACCCACATAACGCCCCCCACCGCCCACCCACCCACCCACCCACCCACACACCCACACACCCTAACACCCACCCACACGCCTACGCAATACGCTACGCACCTTCATAAACAGATGTCCAAGCCGATTAAGTAAGTTTTCCGTGACATACTTCCTCGGTGATTCATTATCCATGGTTACTATGGGGCTAATTAAGTGTCTCCTCCTCCTCCTCCTCCTCCTCGCTCCTCCTCCTCCTCCTCCTCCTCCTCCTCCTCCTCCTCCTCCTCCTCCTCCTCCTCCTATTCTTCCTCCTCCTCAATTTACCTTTCATCAAAATTCGCTTATGGTTACTGAATTGGGAGAGGAATTGAAGATCAGGAGAAAAGTATAGGGAGGGAGAGAACTGTAACACATTTGTTTATTGGCTCCTCTCTTCTCTCTTTCTCTCTTCTCGTTCATTCTCTCTTCTCTCCTCTCTTCTCTCTCTCTCTCTCTCTCTCTCTCTCTCTCTCTCTCTCTCTCTTCTTCTCTCTCTCTCTCTCTCTCTCTCTCTCTCTCTCTCTCTCTCTCTCTCTCTCTCTCTCTCTCTCTCTCTCTCTCTCTCTTGCTTTCGTCCCTTTTTTTTCCCACATTCATTTTTTTTTTTTCTTTTAATTTTGTTCAGTTTTTTTTTCTTTTTTTTTTTCTCTCTCTCTCTCTCTCTCTCTCTTCTCTCTCTCTCTCTCTCTCTCTCTTCTCCTCTCTCTCGTCTCTCTCTCTCTCTCTCTCCTCTCTCTCTCTCCTCTCTCTCTCTCTCTCTCTCTCCCCCCCCCCCTCGAGGTGTGGTTGCCGTTAATTGGCTCACTTTTTTATTCTCTCTCACTTTTGTGTTTATTTGCTTTTCGTGAATTAATTGATTTTAACTTTTAATTAATATCATAATCCTTTGTTTGCTTTCTGACATGTTTTTGTTGTCTTTGTTTTCTCTTATGAATTATTGAATGAAATATACGTGTCTTTTTTTTTCTCCTAGTCCTTTCTTAATGTCCTTATAACGTCTACTAGTCCATTCCTATTACCTATTCTATCGTTCTTCTCGTGTTCTGTATTTTTTCCTCCACATCACCCTCCTTCATATCATCTATTATCTTTCCCTTCATTATACCCCTTAACCTATCCTCTCATTTTAACTCTATAATACCTTCTATTCTTATTCCCATACTCATTTCTCTATATCTTAGTCCACTTTTTCCTATCCCTACCATCACCCTATCCCTCTCATTATAACTCCTATATCATCCTATCCCTCTCATTATAACTCCTATATCACCCTATCCCTCTCATTATAACTCCTATATCACCCTATCCCTCTCATTATAACTCCTATATCATCCTATCCCTCTCATTATAACTCCTATATCATCCTATCCACTCATTATAACTCCTATATCATCCTATCCACTCATTATAACTCCTATATCATCCTATCCCTCTCATTATAACCCTATATCACCCTATCCACTCATTATAACCCTATATCCCTACCCCTCATTATAACCCCTATATATCCTATCCCCTCATTTCTCCTATATCTCCTACCCCTCATTATAACCCTATATCATCCATCCCTCTCATTATAACTCTTATATCCTATCCACTCATTATAAAATCCTATATCCCCTACCCCCTCATTATAAATCCCTTTTCCCCTACCACTCATTATAACTTCTAATTCATCCTATCCATTCTTATAACCCTATATATCCTTTCCCCCTCATTTAACTCCTATATCACCTATCCCCCCCTTTTAACCCTATATCATCCTATCCACTCATTATAACTCCTTACATTTCCTTCCACTCATTATAATTTTTTAATCATCCTATCCATTCTTATAACTCCCAATCATCCCATCCCTCTCATTATAAATCCCATATCACCTACCACTCATTATAACTCCATATCACCTATCTATTCATTTAACTCCCCACATCATCCTATCCATTCATTTAAACCCCCATATCACCTATCCTCACATAAACTCCCATATCATCCTATCCCTCTATTATAAATCCCATATCATCCTTCCACCATTTAACTCCTATAAAACCATCCTATCCACTCATTTAAACTCCTTTTCATCCTATCCACTCATTTTTAACTCCTATATCATCCTATCCCCATTATAACTCCTACATCTCCTATCCACCATTAAACCCTAATATCCATCCACCATTATCCTATATCACCCATCCTCTCATTATAACTCCTATATCATCCATCCCCTCATTATAACTCCCTTTTCATCCTATCCACTCTTATAAATCCTATATCATCCTATCCCTCATTATAAATCCTATATCATCCTATCCCCTCATTATAACTCCCATTCATCCTATCCCTCTCATTATAACTCCTATTCTCCTATCCCTCATTTTAACCCCTATATCATCCTATCCCTCTCATTATAACCCCATATCATCCCATCCCCCTCATTATACTCCTATTCATCCTATCCCTCTCATTTTAAAATCCTATACTCCTATCCCTCATTATAACTCCATATCATCCTATCCCTCATTATAACTCCTGTACATCCTATCCCCCTCATTAAACTCCTATAAAACATCCTATCCCCTCATTTAAAATCCTATATCATCCTTCCACTCATTTAACTTCTATATCATCCTACCTTCTTATAACCCTATATCATTCCTCCCCCCATTAAACTCCTATATCATCCTACCACTCATTATAACTCCTATATCATCCTATCCCCTCATTATAATCCTATTCTCCTATCCATCATTATAACTCCCATACTCCTATCCCCCTCATTATAACTCCTTATCACCCTATCCCCCTCATTATAACTCCTATATCATCCTATCCCCCTCATTAAACTCCTATATCATCCCTTTCCCCTCATTATAACTCCTATATCATCCCATCCCTCCTTAAACCCCCCTTTCTCCTATCCCTCCCATTATAACTCCCATATCAAAACCTATCCACTATTATAACTCCTATCATCCTATCCCTCATTATAAATTCTATATCATCCATCCTTCATTATAACTCCTATATCACCCTATCCCCCTCATTATAACTCCTGTATCTCCTTCCCTCATTAAACTCCTTATCACCTACCCTCTTTAACTCCATATCATCCTTTCCCCCTCTTATAACTCCTTTTTCACCCTATCCCTCTCATTATAACTTTCCCATATCATCCCATCCATCTTATAAATCCTTATCATCCTATCCACTCATTTAACTCCCCTTTCACCCTTCCCCCTCCAAAACTCCTATATTATCCTATCCCTCCATTATAAATCCTAATCATCCTATCCCCTTTTTTATAACTCCTATACCTCCTATCCACTCTTATAAATCCTATATCATCCTTTCCCCTCATTATAATCCTATATCTCCTATCCCTCATTATAACTCCTATATCATCCTATCCATTCTTATAATCCTATATCATCCTTCCCCCCTCATTATAACTCCTAAAATTTACCCCATCCCCTCTTATCTCCTATATCATCCCATCCACTCATTAAACTCCCAATCATCCTATCCCCTCATTATAACTCCTATATCACCATCCCTCTTATAATCCTATATCTCCTATCCCACTCATTAAACTCCCAATTTATCCTATCTATCTCCTCATTATAACTCCATTCATCCTATCCCCCCCATTATAACTCCTTATCATCCTATCTATCTCCTCTTATAACTCCTATATCATCCTATCCCCTCATTTAACTCCTAATCTCCTATCCCCTCTTTTAACTCCTATATCATCCCATACCTCTCATTTAATCCTATATCCCCTATCCCCCTCATTATAACCCTTTCATCCATCCCCCTCATTATAAATCCCCATATCATCCATCCCTTCATTATAACTCCTATATCATCTTATCCCTCTCATTATAACTCCTATATCATCCTATCTATTCATTATAACTCCTATATCATCCTATCCCTCTCATTATAACTCCTATATCATCCTATCCTCTCATCATAACCCCTATATCACCCTATCCCTCTCATTATAACTCCTATATCACCCTATCCCTCTCATTATAACTCCTATATCACCCTATCCCTCTCATTATAACTCCTATATCACCCTATACATTCCTTCTTACTTGTGCTTTCTTCTATCCTACCATGATTGGCTTGAGATATCCCACACCAGATACTATTCCAGAGAACAGGAATATGCTACCGGGGTCCATATTCCCATTCTCTATGCGAGTATATTCCAGGCAGGCATATTAGGCAGCACATTCCCGTTCTCTATGCGAGTATATTCCAGGCAGGCATAATAGGCAGCACATTCCCGTTCTCTATGCGAGTATATTCCAGGCAGGCATATTAGGCAGCACATTCCCGTTCTCTATGCGAGTATATTCCAGGCAGGCATATTAGGCAGCACATTCCCGTTCTCTATGCGAGTATAT
The DNA here is from genome assembly GCA_016584305.1 of Chionoecetes opilio. Taxonomy (NCBI): domain Eukaryota; kingdom Metazoa; phylum Arthropoda; class Malacostraca; order Decapoda; family Majidae; genus Chionoecetes; species Chionoecetes opilio. The sequence goes on from JACEEZ010021581.1 coordinate 54,640, forward strand.
TCCAGGCAGGCATAATAGGCAGCACATTCCCGTTCTCTATGCGAGTATATTCCAGGCAGGCATAATAGGCAGCATATTCCCGTTGTCTATGTGAGTATATTCCAGGCAGGCATAATAGGCAGCATATTCCCGTTGTCTATGCGAGTATATTCCAGGCAGGCATAATAGGCAGCATATTCCCGTTGTCTATGCGAGTATATTCCAGGCAGGCATAATAGGCAGCATATTCCCGTTCTCTATGCGAGTATATTCCAGGCAGGCATAATAGGCAGCATATTCCCGTTGTCTATGTGAGTATATTCCAGGCAGGCATAATAGGCAGCATATTCCCGTTGTCTATGCGAGTATATTCCAGGCAGGC
>JACEEZ010021581.1:60000-61092 GCA_016584305.1 Chionoecetes opilio
AGTATTTGTGAGCCTCCAGGGATTACCGAATACTAATACTTGTGTTGTCAGCCTTGCAAAGTGTTGAAGGTCTTGTGTTGTGTTGTGTTGGGTAAAGTATTAACCCTTGAGACCCAGAACGTTATTTCCATTGTAATTTGGACACCATTAGACGAATTTAAAGAATATAAGCAATGTTTTATAGATATGACCTGTTTAGTATCGTGTCCACTAGTTAATTTGGTATATTCAGTCACTTGTCGTAATATTTTGGCTAACAACAGACAATTTTATATAGCAAAGGGAAGATCTGGGCGTGACGGGGTTAATATATTATGTCTAAACCTCACAGATTTTATAGTTACAGATTTATGAAAGGTTCGCGTGCCGTTTTTACATATTTTAGATTGTTCGAAAGTTATAGAAATACACGGTTTTTTTTTGGACATTTAAGAGAAAAGTGATATGTGTTATTTAATTTATGTGTTGCAAAATAATGTAGGAAATGTTCACTGTAAAAAAAAAAAACACATTGAAAAATATCTCATCACGAATTAAAGTAAAAGCAATTTTTTTACTTGAATTAATGACCATTAAAAGGTATTGAAAATTGAATTGAAAACAAAAGGCATTGAAATAGGTATTGTTGGAGGTTAATAAGTAGTTACAGGTAGTTAATGTCAAGTGGTTTTGAGTTATTTGAAGTCTGGATAACAAGTGTAAGCAAGTGAAGACAAGTGAAATAGGTAGTTTTGGTGGCTGATAGGTAATTAGAGGTAGTTAGTGGTGGTTACAAGTATTTTTGGAGGTAGTTAGGTAGTTACAGGTAGTTAGTGGTGATTATAGATAAATTTGGAGGTAGTTACAGGTAGTTAGTGGTGATTATAGATAAATTTGGAGGTAGTTACAGGTAGTTAGTGGTGATTAAAGATAAATTTGGAGGTAGTTACAGGTAGTTAGTGGTGATTAAAGATAAATTTGGAGGTAGTTACAGGTAGTTAGTGGTGATTATAGATAAATTTGGAGGTAATTAGAGGTAGTTAGTGGTAGTTACAAGTATTTTTTGAGGTAGTTAGGTAGTTACAGATAGTTTTGTGGTGATTAAGGGAAATT
>JACEEZ010021582.1:0-17500 GCA_016584305.1 Chionoecetes opilio
AAAAAAAAAAAATTTTTTTTTTAAAAGAAATAATCCGTCTTGTCGACCAATTGATTCCCAACACGACCGGGCAAGCGGATCATGTGAAAGGTACAGACCTTGTATCCTCTACGATCACATGCACACGTCCTCCCCCCCCCCCCCCACGACACAAACATCCACTCACCACATCACCCAACACACACCACACACACACTCCACCACCCACCTCAACCACACACACACCCCCCCCCCCCCCACCCACACACACAACAAAAATTCCTAATGACCTGATTTTTATTTTATTATAATTTTTATTTTCAATTTGTCCTGGTTTGGCGCGTGGCTGCGGTACAAATATGACTCAGGGGAAACACGTTGCCTCTTGCCGCAAATCACACTTTTCAGCAGCCAGATAGTGAGGGAATCACTAATCTTATCATTGACTCACTCGATTATTCCCTCATCCTAACTAGTCAACCGGCCAGGAAGTTAGCCAGCCACCAAATCAGTCACTCGGACATTCGGGAAGATAGTCACTCAGCTAGTCTTTTTGCGGGGAAACTCAAATGGCATCGATTTTATCTTAGCAATTAGTTTTTTTTACACATATTTTCTGAATCCCTTTAAGGCTACGGAAATGGGTTTATATTACGGTCATCACCTTTAGGTACTTAAGCACCGCTGAGAAATTAATCTCTCCCAATGACCTCCGCCCCTGCAGCCTAATAGCCATTGAAACCTAAAAACGACGTACCTTTTCTCGAACATTGATACATTTGGTAAAAAATTCAGGCCAAATGAAGCAAACTCCTTTGAACCAAATTTCACTTAATCACAATTAAAATGATTAACAAAGCCTTCCTTAAATACGTGAAATCTTCTTTTAAAATCACTAGTTTCACCAGCATTATATAAATCGAAGGGCACGTCCCCTTGAATTCTCTTGAAAACTAGTCCTTAAAATTTAGCCACAACAATACTCTGCACTTGGAATGAATGAATCAAATATTACCACCAAACAACAGCGGCCACCAGCTATCGAGACCTTCCTCTAACACTCCCTTAACCAAGCATAGTCCCAGTAAGACTCCCAAAATCGTCATCTTCTCAACTCGCAACACTTAACTAGTCTCCACCACCTCTGATATTCCACCACAAAACCACTAAAGACTAACCTCTTCCCTTTCCCCTCAGTTATCACGTCTACCACCGTTACCACAACTCCAACACGTCTTGCCAGCACACAACCTTCTTCACCGCCTCCACCAGTAACCGTGCGTCATGGTAACAAACGACCCCATTACCTTGTTAGGGGGAAAAAAAGACACAAATAAAAAAGGGACAACGCGGGTAAGAAACATGCCATTAAAATACCAGCAGTTCATTTCCCACCACCAAAAGTGATAGATAGATAGATAGATAGAGAGGAGAGAGGAAGGGGAGAGAGAGAGAGAGAGAGGAGAGAGAGAGAGAAGAGAAGAGAGAGAGAGGAGAGAGGAGAGGGGAGAGAGAGAAGAGAGAGAGGTAGAGGGGGTAACGGTGGTGTGTTGGCATAACTATAGAATTATAACTTGGACTGCAAAACAAACGGCTGCATCGACCAGGCAAACTCCTGAGGAGGTGGCCCACTTAAATCCCTAATGTGGCTCCGATGGGGGCGGAGACGGAAAAATCTTTCTTGCCTGTTGCTTCTCAACTTTCTTGACTCCTCATCCTGTTACTCCTAATCCTAAAATTTACTCTCTCTAATATTTTACCATTTCTCTCCAATCTCCTTTATGCATTCAAAGTATTTAGCTAGTAATTTTCCAAATATTTTTTTATATAAATGTTTTCTTATTTCAAATCATTACATCATAATAGCAGTAAAAGTTTGTATTAACAGTATTTCTCGTAGCCCGTAGCATAGACCTGTGGGAGTCGTTAGAACGTAGTTAGTAGCAGTGATAGTCGTATTTGTAGTAGTAAACAGTGTTAGCAGTAGTAGTACAGTGCAGCATAAAAACATTGCTATTTGTTAACACTTCCCCACGTCACTGGAGGAGGAGGTAAAGAGAATGTGTAACAGCAGGCGGCAGTAAAGCTTGGTAACCATTTCAGCCTCGGGTTCAGTAACACTTGGAACACAAATGATTCAGTTCTTCATCACATCATGACGCAAGTAAAGATGGACGTGTCCCAGACTACTACCACGCTTTAAGAGTGTGACATTATACTACTACAGCCACTGTTTCATTAGTTATAGTAGTAACCGGAGTAGTAGTAGTAGCAGCAGATGTAGTAGCAGTGGTAATCATAGTGGTAGTAGTAGTCTAAGTAGTGATGATAGTAGTAAGAGTGGTAGTAGTGGCAGCAGTAATAGCAGTAGTAGTTAAATTATTAGTATTAGAAGCGGTAGTAGTAGAAGCAGCAGAGGTGGTAATAATATAAGACGTGGTAGGAATGATAGTAACAATAACAGAGGAGTAGTAGGTAGTCAATAGTCACTAAGGGCTATATTCAAGAATGCTCGTCAAATCCCGGCCGGTGGAGATTTTCCACCGTCGTACCTCCACTGGTGACATCTACAAGAACTGCCCCGACTGGTGGATATTTGACAGGCGTACCAACACAAGCGAGCCCAAAGCGGCATCAGTATTTTGACTGTTTTATACATATCTAATACATTTTACTAGTGAAATTTATCATTTCTGACATTAAAATAATAGCTAAGTTAGTGTTCGCCACTTGTCTGAGGCGTTGGTGCAGAAAAAAAATTTGGGCCTGAGTGATGCTTGCGAGTACATTTGAACGGCCCGCCACCACTGCTCCACACATGGCCGACCTCCACCCTCCTGCCGCCGCCTGGCTTCCTCACAAGTTAACACACCTATATAAGGCCTCCTGGACCTGATTTACCTTAATGATGACACGTGTGCATTCACAGTGCATGGATGTCACTCTCGGTTGTGTTGAAAACTCTCCTGTAATGGTCTGGGAAGAAATACGATGGAATAAGTGGAGAGCGGGTGAAGGGGGGATGTGCAAGTTGTCGCCAATCAGCTGACTCAAACCTCCACCCTGAGCTCGACGCGTTGCGTCGTATTTTGATTCTTGTATACCAAAAACCGATACAACGGGTGGAGAAAAATTCTTGAATATGGCCCTAAATCACACGAATCAATGTATTAAAGTCATTTCCTATTTCATGTCACAGCTGTCAAAGTATTGTCCAACGGTGTGTCACCATCAGCGCGTTCGCTTTCGTCACCTCATCTACCTCCGCCCTATTACTCTGTCCTTGCTTCTCTCTCGTTCTCTCTCCTCTCGCTCTCTCTCTCTCTCTCTCCTCTCTCTCTCTCTCCTCTCTCTCTCTCTCTCTCTCTCCTCTCTCTCTCTCTTTATTTTATTGGGTATAAGGTCGTCAGCACGGGTCATTAGTATCATAATCATCAGCATCAGCAACGGTATCCTTTCCCATGGTTAATGTTTATGTCCCTTTCGATAAATCTGTGTTTTAATGGCAAAATGATGATTGCATTTAAAATTTCTCATCCGTATTGTTTACATTCCCAATCATGCAGCCGTTAATTGGTGATTTGTAGGGAAAACACGCAAATATTTAGATAATGCTAATAATGCACAGCAAAATGTAAGTAAAAATACATAGACAATTTGTGATTATTTTTCCTCTATCATATTTCTAAGTGTTTTGAATTATATGGGTTGAATTATTTCTTATTTGCATTTTTTACATTATGTATATTTTAGATTAATGTTCTTACTAATCCGCTTGCTTTTACCATTAATCGTAAACTTGCCTGTGTCTTGTTTCGTTTTGTGTTGTTCATGGAAGCTACACTATGTTGTGGATGGTTTCAAGGCGTGTTTATTGTAGTGTGAGGAGCTAATGATGTGTGTTGTGATGATATGTCGATGATGATAAGCGGGTACTGTAGGGTTACTTATTATATTGTAGGTTGTGTAGTGATGTAGGTTGACATGCCTGGGTTGACCACTGTGGCAGCGAAAGGTGTTATGTATATAGATATGTATTGGACGTGTTGGGTTGTGTTACGGGGATTGTGTTGTCTCTCTCTCTCTCTTGGCCGCTTTCTCTCTTTATTTGTTATTTGTTTTCCCTGTCTTATAAATTTGAATCTCCTAACACTGCATGTCTCTTCAATGTCTGTTTTTTTATGTTTTTTCTTTTTAGTGATGCTTTTAGTTGTCTTCCTATTTACTTATTTGTCATCCGTTTATTTTCCCTCTTTCGTTTGTTCAATTTTTCTTATCATTCGAACCGCCTCCTTCCTTATGATATCTACCTGTCTTTATTGCATTGAACTATTCCTTGCCTGCATTTTCCCGTATTTCTTACATAGGTATAATTATATACTTATTATAATCTAGATCATTATATATTATATTATATATATATATATATATAATATATATATTAGGACATATACCTACATATAACAGATGTATGCATAACAGTGTCTGAGCTCGGAACGAAAAAAACAAAGAAAAGAAATCCAGTACGTCCAAAAACTTGGATTTAGCAGTGATTAACAAAACAGACTTATTTGACAACTTTCCATCCTTCCTCGACACTTTCAACATCTCTGAGACATAGTATTTTTCCGGGTACTTTTCATAAACTTGTGTCACTGTCCATTCTTTGCCTACCAATATAAAAACTTTTCGTCCAGATTACACTTTTCATACTATTATATTTAGTTTGATATAAGTTAATCGTTCCTTAGTTGACTTGGAACGTCCGTTGTTTATCCCATGACTCGTCCCCGTCCCTCCCACGCCAATTCCAATGTCCCAAGGAAGACTGTCCACTGCCACAGAGGCAAAGTTTAGCCAGTCCATCATTAGAACAACGCTAAGTCCCCTGCCGCCGCTTCCTCTCACCTTCCTGAAACACTAAACACAAAGTGGCTCGGACACAATGTAGTCTAGTAACCAATGATATTTTTTTGCTGAACCTTGTTTTGGAAGCTAACAACGTTTTTTTGTAAGCAGAACATAAGAACATAAGAAAATAAGGGAGCTACAAGAGGCGCCGCTGAGCGCTCTAAAAGTGGTAGCTCGGGTTGGATCTTTAGTTGTTTCCCTGTAGGTGCTACTTATTTGAATATCAACCGGGTGCCAATGATGCACCTTGGGGAAATTGTTTTATTTTACGGAATTCCCAAATGGCCGCCAGACGTATCAGCAAAATACATTTTTTATCATAACTTTCCCTAGTTTACATAAAGACCTTGATTTTTAGTGTCAAAAAAAAAATGGTATTTTTTTTTTTTGTTTTAAAAGTCATAGAATGCCATGAATATGTCTGATGTTTGTTATTATGGTGATTTTTATGTTCCCTTACATGAACATTTTTACCAATTTTTTTTTATTACAGCCCTGGGTTTTGTATATATTCATGCAGGTTGTTCTTACTTATAGATAAAGAGCAAGAAGGATGGATAACCAAAGTGTATTTTGAAAGACCATGTTCAATGGGTGGTGGTTATGATGGTGGTACCTTAGTTGTGGTTTGAATGAAAAGAACTGAGAAAACTGCTAGTTTGAATCGAGGGAGACAGTTTGCATGGAATGAAAAACTTATCCAAGAACTTGATGAAAAGTACAGCTATACATCGAATCAGCCTTCATGCGATATTGGTCACAGCCAAGGGGGCATGTAGTGGGGATCACACTGAAGCCAATCTGCTATCTTAAGCGCCCTAGACATTGAGTCTTCACATATGCACTCTCCAGTTGAAGAAAGATTTCCTATATCATGGCCAATGATGAGACCCAAGTGGAACATCAGCAGTACACAAGGAGGAAGGTCCATCTGATAATTAAAACGGTTGTTGCAGACGGCAAAGATCCAAGGGACAAACTAGCACCTGTATTGACCCACTAGACCCTACAACACATGCTTCAAATAGCCTTGTCAACATTGTTACAGAACCAGATCGCACCAGTCAATGTAAATGTTGAGGACTCTGTTACAGCTTGGAGAGAATCTCATGAAGGCTTTTGAAAAAAGGATGGCCAGAGAATTTTATAAAAACACCCTAACAAAGACTGTCATCACAATGGCAGCATCAAAGAAGAACCTCAACGTGGATGGAGTTGGAGTCTATACACATAGAATTGATCTTACTCGAGAGTTATGTGTCTGCAGAAGACCAGAGATATTGATATGAAAGGATGTTTCTTTCGTACTAGGGATTAATGAATTGGCAGGTGTCCCTCCATCCATGTTTGATGAAAATGGGGATTTGCGCATCACCAAAATAAAGTCGACACTGAAATCGAGCAGTCCAATGGGAACTCATGGATCGTTTGTCAACTCGGCATTTAATTATTATTTTTTAATTAGTAATTAGAATGAAAATAAAAAAGTAATACTTGAAATAACAGAATGAAAGTAATGAAAATGATGATGATGCTGATGAAGTAATGATAATTAATACCAATATTAATAATATTATAAGTGATAATATTATATCATAATGGTGAGGACAATGATAAAAACGGGAAGCAATAAAATAATAGTATGATTATATAGAATAATATACATGAACTAGTAAATTATAATGGTATAATAAAATAGTAAAAATAACATATTAATTATAAAATAATATGTAAAAATAATACAATAATAATAATAATAATTATAGTAGTAATATAATAATGATAAAAAACAATAATAGTGAAAAATTACAGGAAAAGAGTTATTGTTAATAATCAAGATTGTAATTATTAACCAATTAGTAATGATGGAAATAACAGCATGCTGAAAGAAACAATGTGAATAATAACGATAATAGTAGTAGTGATCTTACCGATATTTTTTGTTTTTTAACTAATATTGAGAATTTCAATAACAATATCAGAGTCATGCAATAATAGAAATGCAAGACAATCAGCCATTGATGTCGGCAGGAGTGACGGTGGGGTGTGCCACAAGGCAGTGAGGGTGTGTGCGGGACGTCACTGCGATGACGTGAGTTGAAGGTTATTAGAGGCTTATGATGAAGCTACAGGATGGATGGCGTGCGTTCCTGGCCACGCCATACAGGTTACCCATGTTGACCCTCCAATGCTATTGTCTTTTGTCTCCTCAAGGCACGTCACGGCTTTCTGTTTGACATTTGTTTGCCTGTTTGCCCCATGCGTTGCGGAGCGTTGGAGGCCGCCGCCCACTCCTCGCTGCTCGTGTGGTAAACAGCACCAGCACGCGTTACCTCGCTGACCGCTGGGCTCGGGATTGTTTCCCTGGCCCATTGCAGCACCTCCTCAGCACCGGATGAGCGCTGCCAGGCCCGGACGGTAGGCTGGGGTCGCAGGCTTCCAGCCCCGCGCACCCCACGCCACCAGTTCGGCCAGCCCGGGGTTGAAGGGGCGTCCCGGGTGCAGCCCTAGAGTGTTCTCGATCAGCAGGCAAGGCCGTACACGTCGCTGCCTCGCTGCAGGGTGCGGTGTAGAGCAGCAGCTCAGGCGCGATCCAAGGGTAGCCCGGCCGTTGGCCGTCCTTGTGGTAGATGCGTTCGGTGCCCAGCGGCTTGGTCAGGGCCAAGGTCAATGACCGTGGCTATGGGCGCTTTTCTCCTTCCACGACAACACAGATATTATTACCCTTGTATATCGTTGGGGCAAAGCCTCGCTTCACAATGCGTGCAGCGTCTGCGACACTGCAGAAACAACGTTTAATGATGTCTACAAACGGTACAGGCGCCTCGAAGAACGCGTTGGGCGGTGTTTGCCGGCGTAATAAAGTGAATAGCTGCCGCGTCTGACGCCAGGACGACGAAGAGCCGCCGCTGCCACGCGGGCTAATTCGCTTCCTGCAGCTGATCGCCTCGTCCACCACATTCCGTTCAACGCTGCTTTGCCAAGAAACTTTTTTAACAACGAAGTTCGTCGTGTGTGTTGGATCCCGCACAACGACAACTACGAGTCGTACGTGCCGGCGCTAAATCTTGGCATAACAGTTGGACTCAGGGCTTCCACTCGCACTAAGGCAGGAGGCGGACGCTCACGTAGCGCAGAGACGAAGCATTGGCGCGCCGCACCTTTGACTGACACCTTGCTTGTTTGCCTTTTACCTTCCTGTCCACGCCAGTCTTTGGCTGGGCGTTGCGACGGGGTTGAAATGTTAGTTTTTTTTTAGTGGCTTTGTCTGCCGATCATGTTCGGTTTTACCGGCGTTGTTGTGTCCGTTTCTTCTCGATTAATTGCGAATAAAAGGAGTTAATTTCTACTTCATTGTTTCCGTCTGCCTCTTCGGTTGTCCAAGACGAACATTCAGTTCCAGAGGCTGACGACATTGTTGTTGAAACCGTTCGTACAAACTCTCTCTCAGGAGTCGGGGCTGTTTACTTGACGGGCTCGCCGCAATACGCGGCTCTTCGTCGCTACCCGGGGACTCGCCGCGGCCAGGAGCCACGGTTCTGGCGGCAAAGGCCTCTTTGTGGCCTCCTCTCTCAGCAGCCACGTAGGCCTCCGTTTCTTGAGTTTCACAGGGCCAAAGGCACCCTTCCTCATGTTCATGGGAACTCAGCCTTCGCTTCTGTGGCTGTGTCTCATCCCATGTGGAGAGCTGCCAGGAGCGCGGCTTCTTGAGAGCGTGATCAAAACCTTCCTTGGGGTTTAGAAAGTGCCGTCAGATCCTTACTCACACCTCTCGCGTCATTTGACCAGGGGCTGGCTGTATTAAGGTAAGAAAACGCCGCTCCTAGGCATCGTAGCTTTGGAGGTTCCACCCCGTGGTCGTTAAGGAACAATACAAATGAGTAAATACGGATAATAATGATCTTATGTAGCGTCTTTTCCTCACCCCTCAACTTCCAACCTCATTGGTTAAATCTGCTGGCCACACCAACACCTTCATAATACAGAATAATAGTTGAGTTGGTATAAAAACAATGAATCACGCACTGAAGGCTTAGTGTGCATGGATATGTGAAGGCATTCCACCCTACCACCACCTGTCTTAACTCCATGCTGTCTGGAACCCGCGCCATCTCCAGCCTCACCCGACGCCGCCTCCCTCTGAGTAATCCCGGCCTGTGATTGGTTGCCGCCTCCACCCTCCACGAATTAAAGGCCCGATTCACACTATAGGGACGGTCAGGCTCCGTTCCCTCTCCGCTCTCGCTCCGCTCACAGTCCGGGTGCATTCACATGTCCACTCGCTTTCGCTCCGCTCACTGTCCCGTCATTCCCTATCCCAGGATCCCTCAACAGCAGTGGATGTACGACCATCATTGAAGGAGCAGAGCTGGGCACTAAATACATTGAATTTATTTAAATACAAAATACTAAATACATGGGAGAAATGTATTTAAATACTAAATACTAATACATTTTACGAATGTATTTAAATACTTAATACTAAATACATCAATTGTATTTAAATACATTCGTAAGCACATTTTAAATACACACAAATTTAACATGTCCGAAAAAAATGGATTCCTTAGGATTTCCTTAATTTTGGGTTTCCTTAGAAATTTCTTCGCAGGCCTAAATTTCCTTAATATCAGGACATTTCCTTGCAAGTGGAAACACTGGTTCACTGTAACATCGAAGTTGCCAGATAGTTTGGGCGGGTTTATGGCCAACTAGCTGATAAAAAGTATTTACATTTATATATTATGAGTATTTAAATACATATATTTAAATACTCATAAAAGTATTTAATACTGTATTTAAATACATGACAACCAATGTATTTATAAATACATTTCTAAATACACAAATGTATTTAAATACGTATTTAAATACAAATGTATTTAAATACTGCCCAGCTCTGTGAAGGAGGATGTGTGAATTTTCACCAGCCGAGTTGGCAGTAATCGCCATTGCACTGGATGAAGAAGAAGAAAGAAAACAAAGTCGAAAAAGAAAGAGAGTGTGGGTTCATCCCATCTTGCAAGATAGGAAAAGTGAAGGAGAATTCCATACGCTGTTTCCCCGTCTTATTGATGATGAAAGTAAATTTCATAGCTATTTCTGAATGAATATTGGAACATTTGAAAAAATACTATAAAAAATTCAGAATTACCTGAAAAAGGAACACACATCATTCAGAGAAGCAATCACTCCAAGAAAAAAACTGGCCTCCGCTCTCGCTCCGGTCAAAATATCTTTTGAATAGATTGTGAGCTCCTAGACCGTTACCGTCAGTGTGAATGCTTCCGTTGCAATGCATGTGATGATATTTGACCGGACCGTGAGCGGAGCGCGACCGTCCCTATAGTGTGAATCGGGCCTTAGTAAAAAAGTCTTGATTTGCACATCCGGTTCTTTCATTAAACATAACGAGGCGATATTTAAATGATTCCTCGCCAGATTTAGTAGTAATCATATTATTCCCATCATTTATTTATTCTAATTACTACCACTCTCTGTGATTAATTGAGTTGCTGATTATTCTCTTTATATTTACTGCATCACCGTCATTTGTTTGAACGGTTATTATTATTATTATATGTAGTAGTAGTAGTAGTTGTAGTCGTAGTAGTAATAGTAGTAGTAGTTGTTGTAGTTGTTTTAGGTAGTAGTGTGTTGATTTTACATAGTGTATGTATTATGTATTATTTTTATGTATTTTCTTTATAATTATGTAGTTATGTATTTTTATGTAATTTATGTAATTTTCTACAATTTATATAATCATCAGAATCATTATGTAAAAACAGAATCATTATGTAATGTAATGGGTCGTCAGTCAACTCCATCTGACTCCATACTGATTGATGGTTGTGCAATGTTGCGGATCATCGCATGCCTACAAACGGGACTGTGCAACAATATCTCCAGAATGTACAGCTATATAGTAAATAATCTCCAGACAGCTGACACCTACCTGATCTTTGACAGGTATTATGATGGAAGGAAGCATCAAGGAAGCAATTCGTACTGCCAGAGCAGGCCAAGAAGCAAGCAGAAACACACCAGCTATCTCTCACAACTGCTCTCCCTCCCATGAAAGTCTGCCTGGCTGTATCTCACAATAAAAAAGCAGCTCATCCAACTACTCTGTGGTTACCTGAGAAAACAAAATGATATTTTTCCCAGAAATGGAAATCACCTTGTCATTACAGGATCAGACCCAAAACCCATACATATTACATACGATACTATCACAGAGAGACACGACCTGCGAACCACTCATGAGGAAGTGGACATTATCATACCACTGCAAGTTGTTAAAATAGCCAATTCTGGGATGAAGAGCATCCGTGTTTTTCCGATGACACAGATGTATTTGTCCTGTTAGTACACTACTACAAGAGTGAGAAGCTGACCTGTGACATGGTGATGGTTGGTACAAGCCCATCCCGCAAGAGTTGCAACATCAAGGCCACAGCAGAGAAACATTTCTGACATAGTGGATAACATTCTTCCAGCACAAGTACTATGAGGATGTGACACAGTCTCTTATCTCCATGGTTTGGGTAAAGCAACTGTATTGAAAATTCTGAAAAGTGGAAAGAAGCTCACAAAGCTTGGAGTACTTAGTGAAACCATGGGTGATGTAGTAGCCCAATGCACCACATTCATTGCATCCTGCTATGGCATAACTGTAGAATCGAACATGACAGCAGTTCGCTACCAAGTTTGGTTAAAGAAAACTGCCAACCAGAAGCTGAATTCAGCAAACTAAATTGATGACTCTTCCTCCAGCTACTGAAGCTTATAACGAACATGTGAACAGGGCACATTTCCAGACAGTAATATGGAAGAATGCTCATCAAAGTGACCCTCCAGACATAAACCCAGTCCACTATGGATGGTCAATGAATGGTGCAACACAGAAGCTAGAACCAGTTGCATTACCAACCAAATGTGTCTCCAGCTCCACTTGATGTGCTAAAGCTAATCAAATGTTTGGGGGTGCTACTGCAACTCCCTGCTCCAGCATGCGCTGTAGCTGCTCTAATGCCCGGATATCGTGCACAGTCTTCTGTGCTTGTCGAGGAGGTGAGGACTGCGTTAACCCAAATACAGTTACAGCTGTAATAATTGAGCAAAAGGAGGGTGATGAATAGGACAGTGCTTCTCAAGTGTTTTAGCTATTAGATAGTGTTCAATTCTCAAAATTCATGTAGAAATAAAAAGAAAATCAAGACATATTCCATGGCATTCTGTGACCTTTAAAACATATATTTTGACACTAAAAATCAGGTCTTTATGTAAACTAGGAGGAAAGTTATGATAAAAAATATATTTTGCTGGATACGGCTGAGGCTATTTTTAATTCCGTAAATAAAACAATTTCCACAAGGGTGCCATCATTGCACCCGGTTGATATTCAATAAGTAGCACCTAAAGAACAACTAAAGACAATAAAACGTTTCTTAGCTTCCAAAACAAGGTTTTTGTGAATTCCACTAGACTACTGTGGGAAAACTTGTGTTCCTCCAAGTGAGAAGCGAAGAGGCGAATAGTGTGAGCTATCTCTCTTTTTTTTTTTTTTATTTAAACATACATGGGGAATTATTTTACATACATATTTAATTTGAAGTCCTTACCTAATTGCTTGCCCAGGCGGGAGCCCGGGGGACCGGGAGAAACCACCATTGCCTGTGTCTTCTCCGGAGCAAAGTTCACCTGCCAACGTGTACCCCACTCCTGTATAACACTCAGCTGCTGATTGACCTCATCAGCAGCACGCCCACTGTCATGTCGCGGGTAGAAGCAGGAGAGAGTACAGTCATCAGCGTAAGCCGAGAACTGCTGGCAGCTGTGGAGAAGATCGTCCACGTAGATGTTCCACAGGACTGGCCCCAGCACAGAGCCCTGTGGGACTGATGTTTCCACTGGCAGGGCCTCAGAGGCCTGCCCGTTAACGACGACCTGGAGGGTTCTTCCCTGCAAGGTAGTTCCCCAGGAGCAGCAGGAGGTCAACCTGGATGCCTTTTGCTCGGAGTTTTCGACAAGGCCTCCGTGCCATACCCTCTCAAAGGCACCCGCTATGTCAAGGGCCACCACAGGACAGTGTCCTGGCCGTCATTCAGGGCGTCCTGCCAGTTTCGGGTAAGGACATCAGCAGGTCAGAGGTGGACCGTCCAGGTCTGAACCCAAACTGTTGGTCCGAGAGGAGTAGTTGTCGCTGAGGTGACGACAGATTACCTCTGCCACGATCCTCTCGAACACTTTCCCCCCACAAGACAGCAAGGAGATGGGCCTGTAGTTTTTGGGGTCAGATCTGGAACTCCTCTTGTGAACAGGAACCACTCGAGCCTCCTTCCACGCTGAAGGCCAGATGTTTTCCTGCAAGCAGGCAGTGAAGACTGTGGTGAGAGGACAGACAGCTCCCGGGCGCACTTTATTAAACAAATGCGGGCTGACGTCATCAGGGCCAGTGGACTTTTTTGGTGTCGAGCCCTCGCAGGATGTGCTCCGACCTGCGCCTGCGTCACCTCCACCTTGTGGACTGTCTCTTCACCACTGCTGCTTCCAGACGAGGTGGGGGCTGCCGGGGGCCTCCACCTCATCTTAGCAGAGAAGAGATTAGCCAGCAGCTGAGCCTTCTCCTTGCTGCTTAACAGCCGCTGTTCCGTCCTGCTTGGTGAGTGGAGGAATTGAATCTTGGGGCTGATTCCCTGTTTTTCCTTAACCAGGGACCACCAAGTCTTGTTTCCCACGCCTGGGCCTCGTAGTTTGCGGCGCAAGTCCTCCTCCCACTTTTTTATGGCCCATTTGCTGGACACCACCATCCTCCTGCAGGCCGCCCGGTGCAGGTCCTTGTTGCGCCGAGTCGGGTTCCGCTTGAAGCGGAGCCACGCTGAGTACTTGGCCTCGGCAGCAACACGGCAACGGTAACCAAACCATGGCTGATCTGTGGGCTTGGTGGTGTAGTCGCGGTGTGGCACATGGCGTCTCTGAAGGGCCAGGAGGCGGGAAGTAAGGGCTCGCGACATATTATCCGCCCCGTTCCGCAGCAAAGTACCCCACGCCGTGTGACTCAGGTCACGGCGCAAGGAGGCCCACTCTGCCTTATCCCACAACCAGACAGTACGGAGGTGGGCCCCGTCCCGAGCCACGCCTATATCTATCTGTGTTAAGACAGCGTGGTGGTCAGAGCTGCCCACTAATCCCAGCTGGTGACAGCAGAGAGTGTCCCCCTGGAGGTCAGAGATGTCAGGGTCCAGAGTCCCCCCCCGCTCGTGTGTAGGGAAGGTCACGTGGTCCGTCAAGCCCTGCACAGTGAGGAGGCTCTCATAGGCATGCTGTTCCAGGTGGTGGTTGAGGTCGCCCACCACCAAGACGTGCCTGCAGCGGTGCTCCAACATCAGGTCGTCCAGGGCCCCAGTGAGGTACTGGAGCGAGGCGGGTCCCTGACGTGGCGGGCGATACATGGCGCACAGCAGGATGGCTGATCGGTCAGCCAGCACTACCCGGAAGAACATCACCTCCATATGGGGAGGCGGGACCACATTGAGGTGCTGGGCTTGCACTCCTTCCTTGAAGCAGACAGCCAAACCGCCACCTGCTCGCTCAGGGTGGTCTCTCCTGCTCTATTGGGTGTAGCCACGTATCTTGTCGAACGTCGGCTCCACCTCGTTGTTGAGCCAGGTCTCCGTCACCACAACTACGTCAGCACTATGTCGTAGTACACAGTTGTGGGTCGGTCTCCGATGTTCGTTTCGAGAACCACGACATTGGCGGAGAGGATTTTAATGTATGGCTTGGACGTTCTGGCCGTACCATGATGAAGGTGGAGACGTCAGGGGCCTGGTTCCGGGTGATAGAAGTTTAATGGGCCCGTCTGAGGAATATCATGGGGAGGAGGGCTTCCTGGCGGCCCTGGTATGACCCCAGGCCCAAGCTGCGCAAGATGGCTGGGCTGTTTTGCTGGGCGGGCTTTGGCTGAGGTGTTGTTGGCATTCTCTCTCTCTCTCTCTCTCTCTCTCTTCGTCTCTCTCTCTCTCCTCATTCTCTCGTCTCTCTCTCTCTCTCTCTCTCTCGCAAAAGTTAAACTAATATATTTTTGTAAATTAAAGAGAAGGTAATGAATGCAGGATAATAATGAAGCAACATTCAATATTCTTGTGTTTTGTTCGGCTTCTGGCGTTTTTCCTCATCCCCATTTTCGTTATGTGAAAGTTTACATCGTTATTAAGTTTTGTGAGTCAACTTTAAACTTTGCCATATAATTGCTGGACAGATGACGAACCTCTGCATTTGAATATGTCGCTTCTCGTCCCTTATCAAGAATAGCAATTGAATCCTTAAACATCGAACCCCAAAACCATCAAACGAGGCCTTAAATGTAGTGTTTTGTCATATTCAGCTACCTTGAACCGTCAGTGTCTTTTCTGTACTTTACAACTATTCGATCCTGGAAAAATTTAAACCCTTTTCTCAACCCTCATATCGTGATTAGTACCTTAGATATTTCCTATATATCATTGAACATTTATTCAAATGTCTGTATCCTTTTTTTATCATTATTTATCCAGTTATTTGAAACAATGTGAATTTCCTGGAACTCAAAATCTTCACCTGAACCATTCAACCTGCCCTCAAAGTATCTGAACCATTAACTAAACGTTTAGACTCTTATTTCATCTCTCGAACTGTCATATGAACGACCTCATCGGGATTTGTGTTGATAGAGGCGAAGGAAGGGATGAGGAAGGTGGAGCAGGCAGCGTTAATGAAGAAAGTTAGTGGGAGAAGAGATGAAACGAGATGAGTGGAAGGAAGATGGTTGATGAAGAGGAGAGAAGATTGTGACTGAGTGGGTCAAGGAAGGATAGAGAAGAAGAGAGGTAAGACAGAGAGAAAGAGAGAGAGAGAGAGACATTAAATGAAAAATAGAGGAGGGAAGACAACAGATGAAGAAGATGAAAGGGAACAGATGGAGAAATCATAAGAAAGACCAACATGGTGAGAGAAAATAAGAGGTATAGTTAAAGGGAGAAAAATATACGATAAATGGAGAAAATAATGATACGAGAAGGATGCACGTTATTAGAAGGATAAGGAATGTGGAGGGTGATACGGCGGAAGAGGAGGAACACATAGGAAGAACAGATACTAGGAGACCTATTGGTCTATAACGGGGGTATATACTGATCTACATACTAATAACTATCAAACTACAAGTAAGAGAACAATTGGAAAAGGATACCATACCCCTTTAAGAAGATAGGAACATGAAAGTTTCGTAGTTAAGAATGAGAAAATATGAAGTAAGCTAACTAATACTGCCAATAAAACTAAATCAATCCGGGGGATGTTATAATATAACTCGCGGGGCAAAATCAAAACTCTTTTTTTTCTTTTTTCTTTTTTTTTCTTTACATCTGTACCTATAGCCAGTGGTGACCCAGGGCTCGGATGGTAGGCTCTGGAGGTTTCCCTTGAGGGCTGTGATGGCTGGCCCTCGCCCGTGGTGGCGCAGGCAGGATTATTATAGTGACGCCTGTGATTAGAGGCTCATGCCGCCCCCCTGTGTCCTCCGATGCACTCGCAGTCGAAGGTAGAGTTAATAGGCAGGGCATGTGGGTGATCTTAGGCCACTTGACGATACAGAAAGGTTTTGGTTTTCGTCGAGGATCGAACTCGGGTCACCGATAACGCCAGTCGGAGACGCTAACCCTTCTGCTACCGCCTCCCCTACTTTACAGTAAGCGTGCAGTCTGTTTTAAAATGTAATTATTGTGCTGGCTTCTAGAACATTAGCTGGAAATTTGTTCCATCAATTAACAACTCTAGTAACATCTAAATAAATATGTGATATATGATGAGATATGTGATGAAACGCTGAACATCGTCAGTGTTTCATCACAGATCTCCGTAAAAATAATTTCAATAATAGGAATAGACGGAGGAGGAATTGCAGAGAGGAAGATAACGTGTAGGAATGAGTCGGTGGTAATAGTGAAATGGCAAGTGACGTTAGAGAGGGATAGAAAACAGGGAAGAGGGAAAAAAATGATAGTTGAGGAATGTTAATGGTATAAATGAGTCGAAGTAAGGGAAGGAGAGTGGATGGACTGTGGAATGTGAGGGAGCGAGAAAGGAATAAGTGAGTGAGAGCTATACTGGAAGATGAAGCTGTGTGCGTGCGTGCGTGCGTGCGTGCGTGCGTGCGTGCGTGCGTGCGTGCGTGCGTGCGTGCGTGCGTGCGTGCGTGCGTGCGTGCGTGCGTGCGTGCGTGCGTGCGTGCGTGCGTGCGTGCGTGCGTGCGTGCGTGGCGTGCGTGCGTGCGTGCGTGCGTGCGTGCGGTGCGTGCGTGCGTGCGTGCGTGCGTGCGTGCGTGCGTGCGTGCGTGCGTGCGTGCGTGCGTGCGTGCGTGCGTGCGTGCGTGCGTGCGTGCGTGCGTGCGTGCGTGCGTGCGTGCGTGCGTGCGTGCGTGCGTGCGTGCGTGCGTGCGTGCGTGCGTGCGTGCGTGCGTGCGTGCGTGCGTGCGTGCGTGCGTGCGTGCGTGCGTGCGTGCGTGCGTAGAGCACGTCTCTATACTTCCCCTTTCATATTGCCTTTATGTTATCAATTAGTTTAC
>JACEEZ010021582.1:19681-22181 GCA_016584305.1 Chionoecetes opilio
AGTAGAAAGAGAAGAGAGAGAGAGCAGATATATATAGAGAAAAAAAATGTTGGTCAATATACACTACAGGTGTAGACAATAATGGTCGTTGGCAGTATCGCTATGCACCGTTTGAAATGAAGGAAGAAGTGGAGCATAGTTACTGCACCAGTTGAGGTGAGGCCAGAGGGACAGATGCTTGGTGAGGAGGAAGCCTTTCGTGGAGGAGAGGAAGTGCCTGATTGAGGGAGGTGTGGCAAGGAGGGGAGCAGGTCGAGCTGGCTGGGGTGTATGTAGGTGGGGGAAGGTTTGGAGGTTTGGTTGGAGAGACGGAGGGATCAAATCGGGCTACGGTGTGTATGGACGGAAGCTGGGTAAGGGTGAGTAGAGTAGGGAGGATAGGTAAGGGTGGTTTGAGCAGGGGAAGATGGATAAGGGCGGGCTTGGGGTGTGTGGGGCAGTGGAGGATGGGTAAGGGTGGCTAGGGTTGGGTGGGGCACGTGGGCAGGGACGTCACTGGCGCAGCAGGACCACCACTGCTCCGCTACAGTCTCGCCTCATTATCTTAATTACTATCAGTGGCAAATTGTTTCATTAATTTAACTCATGTCAATAGTTTATTCATATTCACGACCCTCCTCCAATCCAATAATTAACGTCTGCAAATTGTATGAGTGCGTAGGTATATATATATATATATATAAATATCTATCTATAATAATATAAGCGAAAGTGTGTGTGTGTGTCTGTGTGTCTGTGTGTGTGTGTGGTCCGCGATAGGTGCCGCCCCCCGTGCCCCAATCCATCCATCATATGGTACAGTTTTGGAGCCGGGTCGACCAGGGGCACATTTTAAGCCCACTTATGAGATGATCCGATCACTTTTTTTTTATTCTTTTTCTTTTTTTTAGCAGCCTATTAGCGAGAATAGTGAAAAAAAAGTGGGTTGCGCGAATTGAGGAAACCTTGATGTAAGGTGATGGGTAATGGGTGAGTGAATGGGTGGGGTGATGGGTAATGGGTGTGGTGATGGGTATGGTGGGGTGAGGGTGAGTGAATGGGTGGGGGATGATGGGTTGGGGGGTGATGGGTGATGGGTGAGGGAATATGTGGAGGTGATGGGTAATGGGTGAGTGAATGGGTGTGTGGTGATGGGTTGGGTAAGTGAATGGGTGGGGGGTGATGGGTAATGGGTGAGTGAATGGGTGGGGGGTGATGGGTAATGGGTGAGTGAATGGGTGTGTGGTGATGGGTAATGCGTTAATACGTACATTTCTACATCCATGATTTCAGGAAAGTTAGAAGGGGTTATCTGGAGAGTCTGTGTTTAGTGGGCCGAAGGCCCACCAAACAGGTGGTGGGCCGAAGTCCCACCAATAGCCCTCCGCAGGAGCTAGCCAAAAAGTCCGCCCGGAGGGGGGCTTTGTGGCTACTATATATATAATATATTAGTTATCATCAAGGCTCTCAACTTCATAATACCCGAGGATGTCAGAAAACAGATATTCAAACCCTATATATATATATATATATATATATATATATATATATATATATATATATATATATCATATATATATATATATATATTATATATATATATATATATGAGGGTTTGGAATATCTGTTTTCTTGTACATCCTCGGGGTTATTCAGTGAAGTTGAGAGCCTTGATGAATAAACATAATAGAAGACGAAGGTTCTTTGCGATACAAATATATTTTTCATTGTTCCTATCACGGTCATTTTTTGTTGTTGATTTCTTCCAGCTTGTTTTGTGATCCAATAGGAAGGTTGAGTTTGGTTAGGATTCAAATCGCAGTTTCATTGTTTGTTAGTGTGTGTTTCTCTTTTGCCTGCGTGTGGTAGAAGGTGGAAAATGTTCTGAATAATTATATAAATGTGTTATGGAACAGGTTTGTCAGATGGAGTGGCGGCTGTGGCTGTGGGCAGCAGTGTAAGTGAGGCGCAGGAGGGAGTCAGATGAGATGGAGTGAGGAAGGGAAAGGTGGATTTGTCAGCAGTAGAGGAAGGGAGTCAGCAGGTGACTGAAAGAAGGAGAAGGGTGAGCAGAAACGTATAACTACACGAGCATCTGGACATGGAGAGAAAGTTTTCAATTACGACATAAACTTGTGGAGACATGTTGACAATGTGTTTCTGCCATCGTGGGGAGGACTAAGAATTTGCCGACGAATATATATGGCAGTATACGTTTGTACAACTGTCGTTTTCTATTTATGAGATATTATACACTATTTACATGGTCTTTTATGTAATGGATTGATTAGTGTTTACATTATATTTTATTGCTGATGATATTTCCTTTACCTCATAGGAAGCCTGAAGACTTGAAGCCTGATCTCCATTATTTTTTCTCACTTGCCCTGACTGCAACAATGTACAATCCTCATTTTCCTGTAGAGTATTTCATTTAGAGTATTTCATCATTTGTATACGTGGTAATTATTATGATAATGTACATTTCCGGTGCCCCATTTATAAAGCATCCCTTGTTACG
>JACEEZ010021582.1:27181-69681 GCA_016584305.1 Chionoecetes opilio
CGTTAGACTTACGGGTCGATAATTTGACTTTAGTCCTCTGTCTCCCTTCTTAAATATGGGAACAACATTTCCTTTCCTCCACAATAATGGCACATCGCCTATCTCAACCGATTTCCTAAAAATGTGCACTAACGACTCACTAATAACCTCCTTCCATTCCTGTAATACCCTGGGATCCACTTCATCTGGTTCAAGTGATTTAAAATTCTTCATTTTCTCTATACCCTCTTCCACCATTTCCCTAGTTATCACAATATCTTTAAGTTTCTCCTCATCGCTTCCTTTGAACATGAATTCACTATCAGGTATCGTCTGTGTATCCTCCTCCGTAGAAACACTTAGAAATAATAATTTAGACTCCTACACATATCCTCATCCGTATTTAAGACCTCACCCTGTCCTGACCTTAACGGCCCCACTAATTCCCTTGTCTTGGTTTTATATAGCTGATAGAACCCCTTTGGGTCACTTTTCGCCTGTCCTGCTACTTTAATTTCATAATTGTTCTTACCAACTCGAGTTAATTTCTTCACTGTCCTTGCCATCACGTTATACTGTTCTTTGCTTACCAATCCTGCCGTAAACCTTAAATAAATTGTTCTTTTTACTCCAATGTTGTGTTTTAAATAGGTGGTCATTCATTTTGGATCACTCTTTCTGGACCTTATTTCCCTATAAGGAATATTTCTTTTCTGTCCGTCAATTATATTCCTTACAAATAAGGTATAATCCTCCTCAGCCCGGACCTCACTTCCATGTCTAACCACTCTAATTACCTCCTCAGCCCCGACCTCGCTTCCATTTCTAACCGCTCTAATTACTTCCTCAGCCCCGACCTCACTTCCATGTCTAACCGCTCTAATTACCTCTTGGTGCCCTCCTAATCCTTCATAATTGGCCTTTCCAGCTGTCAACGCCCTGTCCTTACCCTGATAAAATTTCTTCCCCACCATCCCACAGTAACAGTAGTCGTATTAATAACATCAATGCCATTAATGGTAGTTATGTAAGGAGAAGGAGTAGGAATGAGGATTTATAATGGAAGAGGAGGAATATGGAATTGGGAAGGAGGAGGAGGAGGAATCTCAGCATTCGTAATAAGAGTCAGAAGATAGAGAAAATTTGTATCCCAAGAATGTTATATGGATATTTTTCTTCTCGTAAGAAACTTTGATTGGAAAGAAAGGTTTAAGGTGGAACTAGTGGGAGGTGGATTAAAAAATCTGATTAAGTGAGCCACTCCAGGGAAAAGTTAGGAAATAATGGAGTTAATGAGTATGTCTGGAAGAATTGGAATTGAGACGAAATATGTCGTGTATAATAACGTTGTATAGTATTAGAGAAATATCTGGTTATTGAGTATATATAATAGTATTTGTTACTTTATTTCACAACTGCATACATCTATGAATGCATACATGAGTAATGATTTAGAAGCTGACCGACATATATACCATAGTTCACTTTTATAGATTTTACGAATCTAACTGTAACTTATGTGAGAATAAAATTAAGTACCGAAACACTATAGGCTAAACCAGCAATTTAGCCTAGTAACTAGATAAACTACCTACTAAATGCAAATTATCTCATTAAGAAAATTATTTTATAAATTATAACACTCATACACGTACACACACACACACACACACACACACACACACACACACACACACACACACACACACACACACACACACACACACATCACACACACTCACACACCACACACACACAAACACACACACACACACACACACACACACACACACACACACACACACACACACACACACATACACACACAATACAAAAAACATGTATCATTTAACATTGACACAGCATCTTCGACGTAGCCTGTTTTTCATAATTAAATTTCAACTTGCTACAATATTGCTGTGAGTAGTTAATGTGCGAACAATTAATAACGAAAATAGCATGACTACCTCGTTTTCGTCAGTATTACGGGTCTTGATATATTGCTGTCATTTCCCGGGGAATACGAGGCCCTAATCCCACACCATGATGCAAGGGATTAATCCACCCTTAGAGAAAAATTCCTAATTTTAGACTTTAGAGGCAATAAGGAGTGTGGAATAGGGTTAATGCGTCATTTTAATACAAGGCGTAAAGATTGGATGCTTAACTCCTCTTTCTACGCTTTCTCATCCAATCCCTCCTCCTCCTCCTCCTCCTCCTCCTCCTCCTCCTCCTCCTCCTCCTCCTCCTCCTCCTCCTCCTCCTCCTCCTCCTCCTCCTCTCTCTCCTCCTCCTCCTCCTCCCCTCCTCCTCCCTCCTCCTCCTCCTTCTCCTCCTCTCCTCCTCTCTCCTCCTCCTCCTCTCCTCCTCCTCCTCCTCCTCCTCCTCCTCTCCTCCTCCTCCTCCTCCTCCTCCTCCTCCTCCTCCTCCTCCTCCTCCTCTTCGTCCTTCTCCTCCTCCTCTTACATATCATCGTACGCATGTATCATATATTTATTTTTTCTTTGCAGTTGCACGTTGCTTACTGCTCTCATCATCGCTGCCATTACCATTTTTCTTGCAGTGATTTTATCTTTTATTTCCTCCTCCTCCTCCTCTTCCTCCTTCTGCCTCCTCACATTTACCTTTGCTTCCTTCTTTACTCATGACCTTCTCGCTCACCTTCCTGACACCTTTTTGTGGAACATATTTTCTTCCTTATTTATGTTTTATCCCATAACATTGAGTATCTGATTTTGTTATGTTATTCTACTTAATAAACGCCTCTCCATTGTTTGTGTATGCTTGGGTTGCTTGGGTTGAGTTGCTTGTTATGGGAAGGGAGCCTGCATGGGGATTCAAGCGTGGTGACCCCGGGAGTGGCGTAGTATGGTGGGCGAGGCGACGATCCCACAGGCGTATGCCCCCAATGATTGACTGATTGACTCACATAAGTTATCCTTTTCGAATCATAGCTTACTTTTTCACAAGTGTAACTTGTTCGTTAATGCAAGTTTTTTTTGCCCGATTATTAAGATATAATTATTATAATATCATGTAAAAATATAATTATCATGCCTCAACAAGCAAATATTACACCTCGAATCAGAAAAAAATGTATATAGTGTAAACCCTGACATTGTTTATTACGTTGGAGCCTATAGCGCCTGTAGGCGTATGGAGAGTTATGATGTCGGTCCTCTCGCCCGTTGTGGCGCAGGCTGGATTTTTATAGTGACACCTGTGTTCTTAGGTGAAGATCCCGTTTTCTATAATGTTTGGATCTTCATGTCAGGCTCATGCAGCCCCTGGAGCTTCTCCGTCGCACTTGCAGTCGAAGGACAGGTATATAGCTGCATGCAGGTTTTTTCAGCCACTCGACGATGGATTTGACAGTTGCTCCACTTTGACATTTGACGGTGGTGGTGACGGTGGTGGTGGTAGTGGTGATGGTAGTGGTTGTGTGTTTCCCTGTCCAGCTGTTACGTTAAGGGGTTAAAACTTGATAGGGAATGAGATTACTACTGTTACGCTTGCTGGGCCTACTACTGCTGCGACGACTACTATTATTACTACAACTACAACAACAACTACTACTACTACTACTACTACTACTACTACTACTACTACTACTACTACTACTACTACTGCTACTACTACTATTATTACTACTACTACTACTACTACTACTACTACTACTAATTACAATTATAATATTACTACTACTACAATTATGATGAAATGTAGAAACAATAATAAAAATAACCTTAAAATAGCAAATATCAACAAAGTAATATTAGTGAGTATAGATACTAGCATACCAGTTTATACATATAAATCAGTGACTATCTTATCACTTACATATAATTTTTTTAATTTACAATATAACATTAATATCCCAGAAGTCTTTTGTGTACAATCCTACATAAGCTCCAAATATCCATAACTTGGGTGTTGCTGGTTTGTCTTAGAAATAAATGAGAAACACACAATACATTTCAATTAAATGTTTGCAGGAAGTATTTTGAAGTGGTACTGTGCACTCTATTCCTAAGCTGTATTGTTAACTGTATTGTTAACTGTAAGTGTTAACTGTTGTCTGTAGTAGGAGACTATTGGGCTGTAGTTGCTGTTAACGTTGTAATAGTTGTAGCCGTGGTGGTGATACATGTAATTGTTGTCGTTGTAGCCAGTGTGAGTGTGAGGCACCTCCAGTATATCAGGTTACTTGCCACCTCACCCACAGCAACACTTTACTGTATTCCACTTCCGCGTCAGGGACACACACACACGCACACACACACACACACACACACACACACACACACACACACACACACACACACACACACACACACACACACACACACACACACACACACACACACACACACACACACACACACACACACACACACACACACACACACACACACACACACACACACACACACACACACACACACACACAGCACAAACACACGCACACCCACATACACACACACACAAACAAAGGAATAACAGGTCGAAAGATCGGTAGTAATGAGCTCCAAGCTCGCACTGAGATGGTGCAAACTGGCGATCGGAAGCCAGCTTGCGTGGACAAAGACCATGGGTGAATAGCACGCACACACATACACACACACACACACACTTGTGTTTTAAGTTCCTCCGGTTGTTTACAGAATAGATTCAATCAGGATGGTACACCTGACAGAAGCTCTTAGGGTAAGAAATTAGTTGAAGTGTGTAAAAATAATTATGTTGTTATATTTAACGGTAGAATTGGTTATGATATGGGGATTGGAAAATACACTACCACCTACAATACATCTATTGATTACGTTATCGGTGCGCACAATATTGTTAAGCATGTGAAAATATTTAAGGTATTATAATTCAATCCATTGTATTCCGATGTACACTGTGGTATACAGACTGTGTTAGAACTTTCTTGCCTGGTGAGACAAGCATGTAAAGAGAGTAGTGAAGTGAATGAATCATCTTCTGTAGGACCGGGAAGATGGAAAAATGAGAGAAAGAGTGAGTACGTGGGAAGTGTGGATGGTAACAGAGTGAACTAGGGGGGAGGGGGGGTGCACTCAGTAGAGCGCATACCTCCGCCCGAATATTTCATCAATTGGTTGCATGATATAAATATATTTATATATATAAATATATATGCACTCAGTATGAGCGCATACCTTCGGCCGAATATTTCATCAATTGGTTGCCATGGGAACAGTTGTCGATAGATATCATCCAAAATTAAATCAGTTCTTCCTTGTACCAAATAGACTTGGTATACCGAGTTTGGTCCAAATATATTCGTAACTTTTCGAGAAATCCTGTACACTAACACACAGACAGACAGACAGACAGACAGACAGACAGACAGATCGGGGTGAAAACATAACCCCGCCAACTTCGTTGGCGGAGGTAATGAGCTGCTTGACGGAGTGGATGACATGACTGTGGATGACATAACTCACCAGTTAAAACTTGTGTTAGTAGAACCTGCTTTAAAGATTTTTTCAGTGAGTAGTAAGAGCAAATATATAAAAAAGAGTAATAATGCTAATATGAAAGGATATGACAAACAGTGCTTTATTGCTAGAAAAGTATACCACAGAGCTAAAAATAAACATAATAAACATAAAAGTGCCACTACGTATAATGCTATGATAGAGAAAAGTAAAAAATATAAAAAAGAAATAACAAGGGCGAAGAATAAAGAAAATCTCAATATAGTAAAACAACTAAGAGAAGTCAAAAGTAAAGATCCTAAGTTATATTGGAAAATATTAAAAGGTGATCAAAGTAACAAAGAGAGCAAGATTATACTTGACGAATTTTACGACCATTTTAGATTGCTATTTACCGATGATGACGACTATAATAACGAGGACATTAACTATGAAATCATTAGTGAGAACAACTCGCCTTTATTGAATAGTCCTATCACTTCTGATGAGATAAAAAGATGCATAAGTAAGCTAAAATATAATAAATCTCCTGGTGTTGATGATATAATTAATGAATACATTAGATGCACGCAAAAATGACTGTGTCCCTTATACATCAAACTAGTCAATAAGATATTGGATACGGGTGTTTTCCCATCAGAGTGGGCGACTGGGGTAATAGTGCATTTATACAAAAACAAGGGAGACGCTAACGACACGAACAATTACAGGGGAATTACTTTGTTAAGCTGTTTTGGAAAATTATTTACATCCATTCTGAACGATCGTCATAAACAATACTCTGAGGCAAATCATATAATTAATGAAACGCAGGCAGGTTTTAGGCAGGATTATTCAACCCTGGACTACATGTTTTTGCTCAAATGTGTTATTGACTTGTTTAAGTGGAAGAAGAGAAGATTGTTTTGTTTGTTTGTAGACTACAAAAAGGCATTTGATATGGTGTGGAGAGAAGGTTTATGGTATAAACCTGTTAGGGATGGTATTAATGGTAAATTGTTGAAGGTTATTCATAGTATGTACAATAATATTAATTCTTGTGTAATGCTGGATCAACAACTGTCTGACACTTTTACGTGTAACACGGGTGTGAGACAGGGAGAAAACCTATCGCCACTTCTCTTTGCTTTTTATATTAATGAATTACAAGAAAAGCTTATTGAATGTAATTGTAACTATTTAGATTTCGATAATGATCTTCTGAATGTTTATTTAAGTTTATTAGTTTTGATGTATGCAGACGATACAGTGGTACTATGAAGTAGAGAGGCAAACATGAAACAGGCACTAACAGCTCTCCATAGTTATTGTTCCGAGTGGAAATTAAAAGTTAATGGCAGTAAGACTAAAACTGTAGTGTTTAGCCGAGGTCAATTACAAACAAGTAATTACAATTTCAAATTTGGTGGTGAGGAATTAGAGGTAGTTAGCGAGTACAAATACTTACGTATATTGTTTAATTATAATGGGAGGTTTAGGAAGGGGGAGTTGGAATTAAAGGAACAAGCAACGAGGGCCTTGTACGCGTTAATTGGCACCTCACGCAAATATGACTTGCCAGTTGACATTCAAATTGAATTGTTGAACACTATGGTTGTACCCGTATTAACATACGGTTGTGAAGTCTGGGGTGATAATATCATACGGGAGGTACAACTATTACAAATGAAATTTCTGAAACATATTTTGTATGTACACAGATATATTAGCACCGATATTGTATATGGAGAACTAGGGGTGTATCTACTTGAAATAACTATTAAGTGTAGGATGATTAATTACTGGTCTAAATTGATTATGAGAAAAAAAGAAAAAAAAAAGTTATGTAATGTACAACTGTTTATTGCAGCTACACGCAAGTGGTGTTTATATATCGCCATGGCTAGAATGTATGAAGAATATATGTATTGAGTGTGGTTTGCCAGTAGTGTGGATGACGCAAACTATTAACAACCCAAAATGGTTTAGGAAAGCGATGAAACTGAAATTAAAATATATATGGATAACAACTTGGTATATAAATGTAACAAGCAGAGGCATTTGCAGTAGCTATAAGATGTATAAAGAAGTGTATGGGATTGAAGAGTATTTAGCCAAACTAAATAAAGCTAATCATATCTCTCTAACTAAATTCCGCACAGGAAATAATCACCTGCCAATTATTTCTGGAAGACATAGTCAAATAAGCAGGGAAGAGCGTTATTGTACTCAATGAAATGACGGACAACTAGGAGACGAATATCATGTTCTGTTGCAATGTCAAAATGAGGACATTATTTAGTTAAGAAGCTGATACATACCAGAGTATTACAGGTTACACCCAAATCACTCTAAATTTACAATGCTAATGCAGAGCAAAAATGTAATCTTATTAACAAATTTAGCACATTTTGTAAATGCTTTGATTAAGCTGTTTAGATGATGTTTTTGTCATGAATGTGTACATATATTACACAGGAGCTGTGCTGCATACTTTTTATAAAGTCTGAGCAAATAAATGCATTCAATTCTATTATATTCACACACACACACACGCACACACACACACACACACACACACACACACACACACACACACACACACACACACACACACACACACACACACACACACAGACACCCCACACACACACACACACACACACACACACACACACACACACACACACACACACCATATAGGGTACTCCGTAGTGTAGTGGTTAGCACGCTAGGTTCACAACTGAAAAGTCCCGGGTTCGATCCCCGGGCGGAGCGGAAACAGATGGGTTGTTTACTTAAAACCCGAGCCCCTGTCCCACCCAGCAGTGAATGGGTACCGGGTGTAGCCGGGGTTTGTAACCTGCTCTCCGGGGTGGTGGCTTCGGCCAACACAAAGCACTAAGGATGAATGATAAAAATGTTGATATGGAGACGGGGCCACACGAGCATTGGCTCTGGCCCTGTAAATTACAAATAGATGAATACACACACACACACACACACACACACACACACACACACACACACACACACACACACACATGATTAATGTTCTCACCACCCCAAATCATCTTTCGTCAGTTTGTCTCTTGCTTTATCCCCATTTTCTTCTGTCATTTCGCTGGTGATAATTGAAATGCTGAAATTAGTTTTTTTCTTAATATATTTCATCCAAAAATATCCAAAAAGGACCGCAAATACTTGTTGTCGTGACTTTCTTCCCATAACTCTGTATGGTTTACAATAAATCATTGGGGGCATACGCCGGGAGGCGCGTCGCCTCGCCCACCCTACGTCTCCACCCCCGAGGGTCATTACGCGCGAGTCCCCAGGCAGGCTCCCTTTCCATAACAAGCAACTGTCGAAAGGAAGCATCAACTTGCCCCAGCCACGGGCCTTGTGGTTGTAGCGAGTAAAGTAGTCACCCCTTTCAGTCTCCATGTTTCCGTTCTCTGCCAGTGCGGTCTATAACAGAGAATCAGCGTAGCACGGGGACTATTCTATTTTGTAGTCTTCAATAATTGTTATTGTAATTATCATGTGTTTGCACTGTTATCAGCTTATCAATATAATCAATTATATACAACGTGTCACCAGCAATATATACTGGAAGTATCTTTAAAAAGAAAATGGTCGGTCTCTGACTGACTGTCTACAATCTTTAAATTACCGCCGCAATGTTGCTTCTCTTGCTATCTTCTACCGTTATTTTCATGCCCACTGCTTTTCTGAACTTGCTAACTGCACGCCTCCCCCCCTCCCGCGGCCTCGCTGCACAAGACTTTCTACTCATTCTCATCCCTATTCTGTCCATCTCCTAATGCAAGAGTTAATCAGTATCTTTACTCTTTCATCCCTTTCACTGGTAAACTCTGGAACTATCTTCTTGTTTCAACTTTTCCACGACTTAAATCTTTTCAAGAGAAGAGTAACAAGACACCTCCCGAACTAAATTGGCACACTTCTTTTTTATTACTCTCTTACTGTCTTCTTTATAGGGACTGGCAACTAAGCGGGCTTTATGCTACCTATTTTTGTTGTGCCCTTGGCCAGTCCTTTATGCTATAAAAACAATAATAAAAAAATAAAAAATAGTTGTAATGATTTTCTAATTTATTTTATTTCTATTTTGTTTTTCAGAATATGCAGTCCCCATCACCAGTGCTGGTTGGTGAAGATGATGGGTTCCAGTTATTTATAAACGGAAACCATACATTTCTCTCAAAGATGACAAAGTTTTCAAGTAGCTGTGAAGCATTGTTTCAAAGCTACTGGGTGTTTGCTTTGGAATATCCAAAGCAAATACAAAAAACTTTGTTGTTTTTGGAGAAATACATCTTCAAGAGTACTACATGCACAGTTCCAGCTACTGTCGCTACATGGGCAAAAAAACTTAACTTGTACTATTAGTTTGGGCAAGCCTTGAACTAATAGTACAATTTATGTTTGTCCATGTATAGGACAATATATATAACTGTGTGTGTAGTGCAGTGTAGCACGGTGGGTGGGTCCTGTCATATTACCCGGACCTGTCATCTATGCCCATGGACCATTAGTTCCCTCTCCCAGTCCTCCATGAGCAGCAAACTCCTTTCTAGTCATGAGGGCTCCTCCTTCAACATCCCCTTCAGAATAACATCACGACGGCAGAAGAGAAGATTAGAACTAGAGTGAAATTATTCCCTCCACTGCCTTCCAGAACCCAGGTCTTCAAAGATCAGCGAACTCCTTTCTAGTCATGAGGGCGGAGTCCTCCGGCATCCCCAGAAAGATTTCTGGGGTGCTGGGGAAAGCTGTGATATTTCCTTACTTATGTTACATTTGTCCAACTGTTTTGACTTATTATTAATAACATTCTTTTCTCAATCTTAACATTCCATAACATGTTTGTGAAGTGCCCACCACTAAAACGGTCTCCAAGCCTCATACATTCAAATCCGGCACTGTGTACATGTGTGTGTGTGTGTGTGATTTAGAATATTATTTATATATATCTTCCCTCATCGTTTTAAATATTCATTTCACATCATTATTCTTTATATGCTTTGCCATAGTGCCATATGACCTCTGATGTCTGGCACATTCACCTTTTTAGGCATTAAATCAATTAATCAAACAATTATATATATTTTATGTAAATAATATACATATATCTAATTATACAATATCATAACTATTAAAGTGAATAAATATTACTAAATTTATTTGTTACATTCATTATATACATATGGTGAATTAAGGGGGGCAGGATGGTGTGGTTAAGAATAGGGTGCACATGGGGGTGTCCCAACCCTATAAGGGTTAATGTGGGATGCAGAGTATACGGGTAGAATCGGGGGGCAATGGGGGGGGGGGGGTGAAAATTGGGTATATTTGGGGTTGGAAAAAGGTATATTTGCGGTTGCAAAAAGGTATATTTAGGGTTGGAAAAAGGTATATTTGCGGTTGCAAAAAGGTATATTTAGGGTTGGAAAAGGGTAGATTTGCGGTTGGAAAAAGGTATATATAGGGTTGGAAAAGGGTAGATTTGCGGTTGGAAAAAGGTATATATAGGGTTGGAAAAGGGTAGATTTGCGTCGCTCCAAAAAGGGTAGATTTGTAAGGGTAGCAAAAGGGTTGCAGTATTTGCTCACTACAAACACCCTTTTCCTACCCTTTTTCTACCCTTCTTTTCTAACAGTGTAGCCAATACTCAGCCTGATGTAGCCGTGTTAAAGCATTATAGGCATTAGAAGGGTAGAAACGTATGTAGGGGTGTAAGAACATTGTGGAAGGTTTAGTGTGACACTGGTATGGCACTTGGGGCCACTCCCCCGGTCTCCGTGGTTTGTCGACTCAGCATTTGTCGCGAGGTTTACAAGGAGACCTCTGTTCCCTCTGCTCTCTCTGCGCACGGCCACCACGACCACTAGATTTTTAGGAGATGTCACATAGCTATTAAGCATATCGTGCATAAGCATATTTGGGGAGGTGGTAGCGGAGCGGTTAGAGTCTCCGACTGGCGTTTTCGGTGACCCGAGTTCGATCCCCGAAGAAACCCAAAACCTTTCTGCACCGTCGAGTGGCCTAAGAACACCCACATGCCCTGCCTATCAGCTCTACCTTCGACTGCGAGTGCATTGGAGGACACAGGGGGGCGGCATGAGCCACTAATCACAGGCGTCACTATAAGAATCCTGCCTGCCCCACCAACGGGAAAGGACCAACCATCAGAACCCTCAAGTGAACCTCCAGAGCCTACCATCCGAGCCCTGGGTCACCACTGCCTACAGGCGCTATAGGCACAAATGTAAAAAAAAAAAAAAAAAAAAAAAAAAAAAAAAATCGTAAATACATGATAATATTCTATTTAATTAGTGCAGGGAGCAAATGTAAATGTCTCTGAAGAAACGAGTAATTGTCAACCGGCTTGAGGGAGGCAGCGGCGGAGAGTGTCGGTGCTTGGAGGAATCTCAGAACTTCGAAGGGCCGAGAGATAGGTAGCGGGCGGAGAGTGTAGCAGGGGAGTCCTGTATTTACGTATTTCGCTAAGTGTATATAGTTTAACTTAAATTATACGAACTACCAAAAAACCAAAGTGTCTCTCTACATCCTCACGATACCACTAATATTCCCCACGAAACAGATTGATTGGAACGTGTGTTTGTGGAAAATTGACTCATCATCTATCCGTGAAGGTGAGTCTACCTGTGTGAATATTATTTGCGTGAAGGAAAAATCCAGAACATATATTGGTGGCAGCGTTTGGCACGAATACTTTTCAGTGCTAAACAATTAATTACAATCTTTGTGAAACTGTGTTGGAAATAGTGAAATGTGAGCGGGAGACGAAACTTTTTGAAACGGAAAACGAAACTTTTGAACCGTGCAGCAGCCGGGGCGAGTGAGCGATCCGTTAAGAACAACGAAAGCCACCTGAAACTCATGGTGAATCTCGCAACAATGGTGTTTAATTGATAACTACTTCCGGCGACTGGGGTTCCTAGGGGAATTAAAGGTTACTCAGTCATTCATCTAACTTATTCACCGAAGACGGACAACGCAGCGAACACGAGGAGCCGAAGGCCAGCCAAGGACATCGCGAGAGCAGGACTACAATCAACAATTACGTTAAGTAGTTACAAGCATTTAGCTAAAAACACTACAATTACACGTTATTATTTAATTACACAAACATGAGAAATTAAGTAAGAATCATCTCGTGATAGGAAATCTTATCGGTGTAAAATTGTTACCCCTTTATAACATTTTCTTTTCTATGTAGGGAGGCTTCCTTGCGGGAAAAGAGAAAACGGTACTTTATAGCGGGGACGTTAGTAAACTATAGTAGTCACCCCTTAGCCCGTTTTCCTTTTTATGTAGGGAGGTTTCCTTGCGGGAAAAGAGAAAACGATACCTTTTTTAGCGGGGGACGTTAATAAACAATAACTTGTCATCTCTGGCAGGAAATTTCCTTAGAAATTATTTCTCAATATAGAATCTTCTTTTTGGTACTATCAGATGGAGACGTTTTGCGTATGTAATTAATTATTTATAATTACGTTATAGTCTCATATAAATGATGCATAACGCTAAGGAAATGTTAGCAGAAAACGTAGATAATTTAACCTCAGACTTGAATAATCTTACCTAAAGAAGCGATAAACAATATTTCATGATGACTGCTACTACTGCTACTGGTACTGGTACTACTACTACTACTACTACTACTACTACTACTGCTACTGGTACTACTACTACTACTAGTAGTACCGCTAACTTTACTCCTTTAACATCAACCCCAAATCATCCAATGGCGAGTCTATCACAGGTTGGGCAGGCCAATGCTGGACTTGCATTTCCTACTTCATTTAAGGTCTTACCCACAGAGGCATCCGTGCGTCCATTTATAGTAAAAGAATTTTAGTGTTAAACTTTAAATTTAATCCTAACAAGCTGCATTTTTCGTCACTGATAGTCAATGATGCATAGAACAACATACTAAAAATCCCCGTAAACTCCTACGGTGCTTCTCGAGATATTTACACTGTTACATTTTTGGCAATTTTTTTTTTTTGGCCATAAGAAAATGATATTTTTTTTTAATTTCTTTTTTCAGTATGTGTACAAGTTTATGGCAAAACGAATTTGCTCGTGTGATTTTTTTATTTTAGCCTTATGCAAAAAAATTATAAGCATTTTCTGTGTAAAGGAGTGTTTGTCGACGCACAACCAGGGCACACTGGTGACATCACTGCTGTGAAACCCAGCATGGGGTCTTACATCAACTACCATCATTTTCTATTGAGGTAGTGTCCCAAATGTTGTCTTATGCGCCCCAATTTCCTTGTTATATCCCATACAATAATTGTGCATCGTTATTAACTACTATATTGAATTGTTTGCGTTTTTCAGTATATATATATTGAATTTTCTATTGAAGAAGTTTAAGGCGTTTCTATAAGGATTGCTTTTAAACTATTCATCTTGTAGAGTTTATAAATAGATAAATATATATTAGGTTAGGTAAGGTTAGGTTAGCCCTTGGGCTAAACTATGGCAGTAGATCTATGTATCCTTTGTGATGAGGACCTGTCCTCATCACCTCGGGTATCAATTGGAAGTAAAGGTCTGGCAACTCTAATAATGACTAGTTTTGAACGTGATGATGGGCTTTCCAAAGAATTTGAAAATAAGAATACACCATTTTCTCTTCATGAAAAGTGCAAGAAAGATTACACACGGAAGTCAAGCATAACGAGTTTTAAGAAGAAGAGGGAAGAGGAGGAGAAGGAAGACAGTTGCCCCTCCCCGAAGACCAAGAAATTACGATCAGGGACACATCCATGCAGCATCAAAGAAGCATGCTTATTCTGTTCAAAACGAATTGATGAACAGCAGAATACTAAAAGGCCTGCATGCCAAAGAGAATCAATCAGTAAAGTTTCAACTATTCAGTATTTGGCTAATGTTATAAAGAAAGCAGAAGAAAGAAATGATAAGTGGGGAATGGAGGTGAAGACGAGAATACAGGCAAGTCATGACTTAGTTGCAGAAGAAGGAAAATATCATCGAAAGTGTGCACAGTTGTTTTACCTAGATTCCAACATTGATAAAGATATTAATGCTACAAGGTCTACCCATTCCAGGCCTATTGATGTGCATAAAGCCACAGTATTTGACGAAGTGTGCAATTTCCTGGAAAATAGCAAAGAATGTCAGTATTTATCACAGGAAATTAAAACTCTATACAATGGCTTTCTTTGTGTAGATGAGGGTTATGGTTTTCAACACCTTAAAACCAAACTGAAAGACCACTCTGGAGAAAACCTTATTATCAGTGGAAGTCAAGGGAAAGAAGTTTTACTAAGTTTTCGTGATGCTAGTCACGCGACTCTCCGGCAGAAGTGGGAATCCAAAGCAACACAACATGATAAATTCTCCATTATTGAGATGGCTGCTTCAATTATACGAGATGATATCAGGACAACAGTTTATAAATCTTCAGAATACCCAAATATTAATTATCTCAATGGCAGTGCTGCAGATGTTCCAAACTCATTGCTGCATTTATTGAAATATATTATCAAAAGACCAGCTACTTCACCGTCCAGCAGTGAACGGCAAATCACAGCAATTTCACATAGCGTCATATCAGCATGCCGTCCAAGATCTTCCACGAGCTTCCACGCAAAACAAAGCAACGCGCCACGTACCAACCTCCTGGGTGGTGTGGAATTGGTACAATTAAAATGCTTATAACTTTTTTCTTGTGTGTAAATAAAGATAAATCACGTGAACAACTTCGTTTTGCCATACACTTGTACACATACTGATATAAAAAATAAAAAATAAATTTTGGCCCAAAAAAAATTCATTTGCCAACAATGTAAAAGTGTATATATCTCGAGAAGCACAATAGGGATTTACTTGGGATTTTTAGTATATTGTTCTACGCATCATTGACTATCAGTGACGAAAAATTCAGCTTGTTAGGATTAATTTTAAAGTTCACCATTATAATAAATCTAAAATTCTTGGACTTTGGAGTGGAGATGAGGAAGGTTTTAGTGCTTATAAATTTCTCACTCTATGTGAGGATGTAATGAGTAACTCAGACGTTTGCAGGCCAGCAGACAAAATTGCTTTTATTCGTTCTAGACTGCAACCTGGTTCCAGAGCTCAACAATTAATGCAAAGCACGGCACTTTCTGCCCGGAAGCTAGGGCAAAATGACGACAATTTCAGGGAGAATTTCCTGAGAGTTTTCAGTGGTGGGGCAGCAACCACCGTAGTGAAACAGGTATGTATTGTAACTGATTCAATAATAACTAATTTGGCGTCGCAAATTGTATTTTTTTTTTTTTTTTTTTTTTTTTTTACATTTGTGGTACTAGCCCTACTGCGTACAAAATACTCACATACTACTAGTAGTACCGCTAAACTTATACTACTCGTTAACCATCAACCCCAAATCATCCAATGGCCGCGATCTATCACAGGTTCTGAAGGCAGCAGCCAATAGAGGACTTTGCATTTTTCTCTACTTCTCTTAAGCGTCTTACCACAGAGGCATCCAAGATAAGCATGCAGCCCATTATAGCTAAAAGAATTTTAGTGTTCAACTTCTAAATTTTAATCTAACTAAGCTGACCATTTTCCGCTCACTGATAGTCAATGAGCTGCACAAGAAAACCTACTAAAACATCCCCGCCGCTAAACTCCTACAGCGCTGCTTCATGAGATAATTTACACTCGTTACATTTTTGGCACAAATATTTTTTTTTTTGGCCATAAGGGGCGAAATGATATTTGTTTTTTTAATTTCTTATCTTTCAGATATGTGTACAAGTTTGATGAAAACGAATTTAGCCTCGTTGTGATTCTTTTAGTTTAGCCTTATCTATGCAAAAAAATCTAATAAGCATCTTTTCTGTAGTCAAAGGTATGTGTTTGTCGACGCCACACAACATGGGCACACTTCGAGGTGACATCACTGCTGTGAAACCCAGCCATAGGCGGCGTCCTTACATCAATACCATCATTTTCTATATGATCTAAGGCTAGTTGTCCCCAATGTTGTGATCTTATGCCGCCCCAATTTCCTTTTATACCCATAACAATAAGTTGCTTGCATGCTTCATTTAACTACTGATATATGGAATTGTTTGCGTTCTTTACAGTATCATATTATATTGCGAATTTCACTATTTGAGAAGTTTAAGGGCCGTATTCTATCAATGATTTCTTTTAAATCTATTCATCTTGTAGAGTTTATCAAATAGCATAAATATATATATAGGTTTAAGCGTAAGGTTAGAGTTAAGCCCTTGACGGCTAAACTATAGCACGCAGTAGACTCCTATAGTATCCTTTGTGATGCATGCGACCTAGTCCTCATGCAACCTCGGGCTATACAATGAAGTAAAGCGATCTGGAAACTCCTAATAATGACTCTTTGCAACGTGATGATAGGGCTTTCCAAAGAATTGAAAATAAGAATACACCATTAGGTCTCTCATGGAAAAGGCTGCTAAGAAAGATTACACACGGAAGTCAAGACATAACGAAGTTTAAGATAGAAGAAGGCAAGAAGAGGAGAGAGAAAGGAAGACAGCACTTCCTGCCCCTACCCCGAAAGACCAAGAAAATACGATCAGGGACACCATCCAATGCAGACCATCAAGAAGCATGCTTATTAAACTGTTCAAAACTGAATTGCCATGAACAGCACAGAATACTAAAACGCCTCTGCATGCCCAAAGAGATCAATCAGTAAAGAACAAAAATTTCAACTATTACAGTGTATTTGCGCCTAATGCTTATAAAGGAAGCCCAGAAAAGAAAGCAAATGCCATAAGGGGGCCCGAATAGCGAAAGCGTAGCGCAAGACGAAGAATACAGGCAAGTTCATTGACTTAGTTGCAGAAGAAGGAAAAGATCATCGAAAAGTGTCGTGCCCCACAAGTTGTTTAACCTAGATATCCCAACACATTGATAAAGATAAATTAATGCCCTACAATGAGTCTAACCATTCCCAGGCCTAATTGATGTGCAATAAGCACAGTATTTGACGAATGTGTGCAATTTACCTGCGAAAATAGCAAAGAATGTCTAGTAATTTATCACAGGAAATTAAAACTCTATACAATGGCTTTCGTTGTGTAAGATGAGAAGTGTTATGGTTTTCAACACCCTTAAAACCAAACTGAAAGAACCAATCATAGCGAAGAAAACCTTATTCATCAGTGCCCGAAGTCAAGGAAAGAAGCTCTTTAATAAGTTTTCTGTGATTGATGCTAAGTCACGCGACTACTCGCAGACAAGCAGCAAACCACCAAAGAAGTGGGAATCCAAGCCCAACCAACAGTGAATAAATTCTCCATTATATGAGATGGCGTGCCCTTCAATATATACGTAGTATGATATCAGGACCAACAGTTTATAAATCTCAGAATCACCCAATATTAATTATCTCAATTGGCAGTCGCTGCAGCAATGTTCCAAACACTCATTTGACTGCATTTATTGTAAATATATATCAAATAGACCAGACTACTTGCACCGCTCAGACCGTCGAACGGCCAAATCACAGCCAATTCACATAGCCGCTCCATATCAGCATGCACGCTCCAAGATCTCGCACGAGCCTTCCACAGGTGCCCCCCCCCCCAAAACAAATGCCAACGCCGCCACACGATACCACCTCCTGGCTCGTGGTGTAGAATTGAGTACAATTAAAATGCCTCTCATAAACTTTTTCTTGTCGTGTAAATAAATGATAAATCAGTTTGAACAACTCAGTTTTGCCCATAACACTTGCTACACATACTGATATAAAAAAATAAAAATTAAAATTTTGGCCCCCAAAAAAAATTCATTAGCCAACAACGCTAAAAGTGCCTTATCATATACTCGAGAAGAACAATAGGGATTTACGTTAAGTAGGATTTCATTAGTCAAGTAATTGTATTTACGCATCATTGACTAATCAGTGACGAACAAATTCAGCTTATAGGTTAGGATTAATGTTTTCAAGTTCACCACATAAAATAATCAATCTATAAAAAGTTCGTCGCGATTTGGAGTAGCCGAGATGAGGAGAGGTTTTAAGTGCTTATAAATTTCCTCACTCTAATAGGGAGGCATGCTAATGAGATAATCTCAGACGTTTGCGGCCAGCAGCCAAAATTGCTTTTATTCGTTCTACCAGACGCCAACCTCGCGCCCTTACCAGAGCCTCAACAATCTAATCGCCCAAAGCACCGGCCACTTTCTGCCCGGAAGCTAGGGCAACAAACATGACGACAATTTCAGGGCAGAATTTACCTAGCAGAGTTTTCAGTGGTGGGCCAGCAACCACACGTAGCCTCATATGAAACAGCCCGTCATGTATTAGCTAACTGATTCAATAATAACTAATTTTGGCGTCGCAAATTCGTATCATTTCTTCTTATTTCTTTTTTTTTCTTTTGTTTTTTACATTTGCCTGGCCCTACTAGCCCGCTAGCTAGGCAGTGTGCTGATCCAGGGCTAGGATGGTAGTCTCTGGAGGCATATCACTAGAGAGAGGTGTGCATGGTTACGCAGTCTAGCACTCCCGCTAGTGGTACCGACAGGCCAGCATCATTTTCATAATAGTGAACGGCCTAGTGGATTTAGAGTCATGCCAGACCACCTTGTGTCCTTCCAGAATCGCCACTCGCAATCAGAAGTAGATGTTGATCGATGGCACAGGCCGCATCGTGGCGATGTTCACCTTAGTGCACCACTCGTACAGACCGTGCAGGAAAGATTTTCGTATTTTTTACTTCGGGGATCGAACTCGGCGATCACCGATAGAACGCCCCAGTCAGGAGACGCCCTAACCAGCTCCGCTACCGCACTCTCCCTCATACCATCCATCCGCGATATAAAGCGGATGGGTCTAGCGCAGCAGCAATACGTTAACGGAGGGGGCATCATAATTCTAAACGGAGCAAATTGTTGTGCTGCTACAGAAAAAAATTTCGTATGGATAGAATATGTCCAATTTCTTTGGAACTGTTGTTCATATGCTACATGTCCAGGGGAAGGTGCGTGTGCAGCTCTTTCTTTTGACGTCAGTATAAGGAACGATGTTTAGGGATTTTCATAACGGCATTAGACGGCAAGCTTATGGAGTCAGTACACTCTACGGCTTTCACAGCCCCCCGTTTTGCAGGGAGTAAATACTCCTATTCCAGCATCGGACAATAACCCAGTCCAGACCTTCTTATGCAGTGAAGCTGCGAAAGAGGCAATCATTTGTACCTACTGACAACAAGGTGGGACATATAGAAAAAGAAATGCATCCGCAAGAGAGCAGACCAGCGTAAGGCATCCCAATGGGTGATAATCAAACTACAAACGCCACCCACGGCTCCGAGGGGATTATTCAAACAGGATTGAAATCATCCTGTTTCCTTCCGGGGGAGAGGACAGCAGCGAGGCACAGACTAAGTTAGAGACTCCTACAAACTGCGAGATCCACGGTACGGGTACGCCCGATACCGATCATTGCTACCAGATTAAGAGATGCTCGCGAAAAAGTAATGAGTATAAGTGGGTTGCTGGGAGAGTGGGAGATGTAAGGCGTCGGGGGAAGACTGCGAGCATCGTCGCAATCATCCAGGTTAACTCAACACAACATGCGATGAGGAGATTTTCCTCGCGGCAGGCACGGCAGATTTGTCGATTTACCACAATATAGTGGCTGCCTGCCAAACAAACAAAACATCATGTGCAATACCCACGAAGGTAAGCCATCAAAAACTTCCCGGGGCTGTGGACACTGGAGCTACTGTTAAATGTACTCTCCGAAAGAAACGTATGAGGCTATAAAGAGAGTTGCACGTGGTGGCCGGTTGCGTTACGCAGAGTGATTTGAATGTGAAGGGTCACAGGTTCCATCTTTAAAAATAAAGGGAACAGTGACCTAACCTATTACTTTGAACAAACGGGGTTCCTCCGGTTTCGTATGGCGTTCTCATGTAGCATCCAACTTTCAGCTCCTGTAGACGGGCTGTTGGGTTTAGTACTGAGGATAGTGTAATCGAATTGTAAAGATCCAACGAAATTAATAACATTTAAAGGGAAG
This sequence comes from Chionoecetes opilio, assembly GCA_016584305.1. NCBI lineage: Eukaryota > Metazoa > Arthropoda > Malacostraca > Decapoda > Majidae > Chionoecetes > Chionoecetes opilio. Next base: position 47,705 of record JACEEZ010021582.1, read on the forward strand.
CAGTTAAAGGCGATGGATTTCCTAGGTCTCTGACTCCCCTAAAGTCAAATCACTCAGAGGGAAGAAGGCGATAAGCGAGGGGCCACAGACTGGTGTAGTTCCCTCAATTCATGTCTAACGCTAGCCGTGACTCTTTTTATAGCGGGCTGGAAATTTGTGAAGGCACGATTGTCGGTGACCACGAATACCCGATCGTATGGCAGATACGTGTTCCAGTGGCGGTTCATGTATGCACTATAGGACAGTGAGTATGTCTCGATCAGTAAAGTAAAAACGATTGGCCGTAGAGGCGAACGTAGCACTGTCCGGCGCAGGACATGTCACATTCAGCATTGGTTGCTAAAGACCACAGGTGGACCAGTGCGAGTAAACATGGAGTTTTCCTGGGGAAGGCTTGGTGTATGAATCGAAAGGTGATACCTGAACCATTGGAGTTACCTACTGCTGTGTTGACTACGGTGCAGAAGTCCGCCGTGGACATCGAGCAGGGTCTGGTGCCAACCCTCAGTTCGCTTGTCAACGTCGTGGACTACCCGAGTAAAAGCACTCGACTTCTTGGAACTCTTGGGTCAGTACCTAGAGGTCATAACACTCCCGGTGATTTGAAGAGCTTGGTTGCTACCGATACAACGGACGCACACATTAAACTCAGTCCAGGAATCAAACCTAGTCTACATACCCTGCTTACAGGCTACCTCATAGCCAACGGGCTGTGGTAGAGACACAGTAGAGGAAAATGTTAGTAGCAAGGAGTTATTCAACACTCCTGCATCCACTGGAACAGTCCTTTGTTCACTTGTCCCGAAAAGGATGGAACTTTCGCCCAGTTATTGACTTCGGCCGACACTGAATATGTCTCAGAAGAAAGTCTCCATTCCAGTCCTAAAAAGATCTGCTCATGTGTTAGGACGGGTAATACAAATTTTCAGTATTTGGACATTTGTCGGGTGTATGGCAGGTACCCATGACAGAATCCTCCAAAGAGGTTTACGGCGTGCAGTACGCCGGGAGGTCACTAAGAATGGCTTTTGGATGCCATTTCGGCTGAAATCCGCGCAGCTTACTTTTCAAGAGAAATGATATATACAATTTTGACGGTTTATGATAGGTAACTCCGTGTTCGCATACCTGAGACGATATTATACCTGCTAGCAAAGACCATGAGTCTAACTTTAAAAATTTGGAGTCAGTTTTGCAAGCGACTGTTGGTCAAGTGGTTCTCAAAGCCATGTTCCCCACCAAGTAGTGAATTTGTGCAAAGGCTAAGATTAGCTTACTTAGGCCATACTGTTCGACCGGAGGTGACTCCACACCATGGACGATAAGATATTGCCGTCAAAAAACTTTCCCAACTCCATTAGGTTGAGCATGTAGATCTATTTTGGGACTAGAGGGCTTCTAACGCCCTTATATCAACGATTCGACAGAAAGGCATCATCCCCTAAACAAGCTGTTAAGAAAAAGATGTCTCATTTCACGAGATGATCCTCAGGAACTAAGCTTCGAAGATGTTAAAACCTTGCACTCTTGAACGCTCCTGCGTGGCATTCCACGATTTAACAGCTCCATTTGAGCTAATGTATCTGACGCTCGGTTAAAGGGACTTGGAGGCAGTACTAATGCACAAAAACAATGAAAGAGGGAATGAACGTGTAATCGGCGTATGCGAGCAGAGTTCTTATCGCGGCGGAAGTAAATATTCCGATAAAATCAAGAAAACCTGGAGTAATTTGGCCTCTCAAAACATTTTTAGAGACTGTATTTTTGGCTATTCCAGTAACGTCCTATACCGACCAGGCAGCCGTTACTGAGTATTCAAGGGTAAGAATTTATCCGTAGACTTGCACGATGGTATCTGACGATCCAAGAGTTAAACCCAACCCTCACAACTTGCATGGACGTGCAAATGTGGTAGCGGACGCGTTTATCGCGAAAAGTTCCGGTGCTGTGGGTGCGGTCACGGGGGAAAATCCGTGGCCAAAATTTTTACTCTATGAATTGGGCGTCGAACAACGTAAACATGAAAAGTGTGGGAAGGTCATCTATGCTTTAGAGTCTGGCGATTTTTTGGGGAGACCCATTACCCGCATATCGGTGAATTACTCACAATTTTTCCTGTCGATTGACAAGGTACTGGTTGACGACATTGGCGTGCTCAGAAAAAGAGACAGCGAAAACAATAGTTATACTGACGTTTATCTGTTCCGACGGTACTCAAAATAGTGCACGATGTGCCCCATGGATGGACATCCGGAACGTAATCGCTTTTACCCTAGCAGCGCGAGGCGTGTGTATTTGCACCGCGATCGTTCGTGGACATTGAAGAATATGTTGCCAGGTGTGTTTCTTGTGCCCAAACAAAGGGGACGACCCAGGAACCCGCTCCTATAACTTAGAAACCACCACACTGAGCAAATCAATGGGACAGAGTTTGCAATAGATCTTCTACAGTTACCAAGATCATCACGGCTCACAATACCTCTGGGGTGTGGTAGATCACTTTCAAGGTTTGTGCAGTCAGGGGTGCAAGGGTTGGTAGAGGACGTGTGCTCGCAATGTGCAGCCGTCCCGTGCATTCGGTCAGCGATCGAGGTCGCCTAGTTGTGCTGAAGTGGCGGCGCTGTATAGTCAATAACTTGTAGTGTCGGTACTTGCAAAGTGTCAGATAGGATTGAAAATCTTATCCTATCTTTCAAGGTTGGTAGTCCTTGCACCCGGGAAGAATAAAACGCTGCGTACTGGAGCCCATGCATTAATAACTCATCTTTTTGATGCCCTTATTCCACACCAAGAGTATGCCTCAGTGATAAATGGCGTAGAGTTCCGTAATGCATTGTTTATGGAGATTGTACAATGGTACAATATTAAGCAGACTTTCACGGTCCCGCATACAATCCAAGCTCTAATGGGCTGGCGGCGGAAACCGCGTTTAACAGGAAGGATCCTGACGCGGTTGAGACCTGTTGTAAACAGTCTGCCAGACAATTGGGAAGATTGGTTACCCTACGTGTTCGCTGGCATTAATAGTTCAGTTTGAGAGTCCACGGGCAAATATCCTCACTACATACTTTATGGTGCGGATATAAACGGGATGCCCATATCGACCTAATGGCCAGGCCCAAGTACCTGTGTATAACATAGATAGCTATCTGGACTAAGCATTTGCATGTCTTATAATATACACAAAAAGGTCAAGGGAAAGGCTACAAGATTCTGTGCCGAGTTGATGGCACAACAACATAAGCGTGCGGTCCTATAACAATAAGAAAAGGGGATACCGTAATTGTTCAAAGTCCATAGTAGAAAATCCAAGTTGGCGCCGAATTTTTTGGCCAGCGCCTTGTTGTTGGTGAGGAAAGCATTGGCAATAAGTTTGAAGTAGTATTGGATCCACTTCTTCAACGTCCAAATAATTCATAGTGACAGGTTGGAAGAAAAGACCAAAGCCCGACGGGACCAGGCCTTTTCTGATTGTGCTACCCTAACTCCACGCACTTCACTACCCACTCACCAACTAAACGCATGCACCGGCTATAAACTACGACCTCGAGTCTAACTAATTTCGTTCACATTATGCTATGTGAAATGCATGTATTGCTTGTTAATCATTATAGATCTTCGAAGTGATCGACACTAGACCTTATGAAGCTAACATATTAATCCGACTTTTATAGCACAGGACTTACTATCATCTCTAGGTTTTTAGTGGAGCGCTCTGTTTTCTATGCATTCTGGCCTGACTAGGAGATCTAGTTACCACTTCACTATTTGCCTTCCTCTATTTAAGGTGGGCATATGGAATTTGACAACATTTTTTCTTAAGTAGTCCAGCTGAAACAATTGAACCGTTGCATGGGTATCAATAATATTGAATGAGCAAAAATAATGTGGGGGGGGGGTGGAACTGTCGTACTTGCCACCATACGGAACTTCCTATGAACGTTTTCTGGTCCTTAAGCTAAGTTGTTTTTTTTTTTTTTTTTTTTATGCTTACAAAGGAAGTTTTTCAAGAAACGTCTCCACTGTTTCCGTTCAAATATCTTCAGAATTACAATTCTATAGGAGATCTTTTGGTCATATAGCTTCTCTGACGAGTCGCGTATCCCGCGGCTCTGGGAGAACGCCTCTCCTGATTCCCCAAACCCATGTTTTCTTTCTCAGTGTCCTATAGCTACTTGTTGTTGTTGTTAAGCGAGCTATCACGTTAGGCAAGTATCTTTTACGTGGAAAAGTTCAATCTTCACAGGTCTGACAGGTATAACACATTTTTAACATGGCTAGGTACATTTTCTTAGGCTTCGTGGGCGCGCCAGGTGCATGACCGAGCGATGTTAAGGCATTATAGGCATTAGAAGGGTAGAAACGTATGTAGGGGTGTAAAACATTGTGGAAGGTTTGGTGTGACACTGGTGTGGCACTTGGGGCCCAACCCCCGGTCTCTGTGGTTTGTCGACACAGCATTTGTTGCGTGGTTTACAAGGAGACCTCTGTCCCCCTCTGTTCTCTCTGCACACGGCCACCACGACCAGTAGACTAATTAGGAGATGTCACGTAGCTATTAAGCATATCGTATATACATGGTAACATGGTAGATATTTATAGAGAGTAGTAATATTATATGCTTGTTTAATGGTAGAAACATTACTTGCTCCATGCTATTTAATTAGTGATGGGAGCAAATGTAAATGTCTCAGAAGAAACGCGTAATTGTCAACCGGCTTGAGGGAGGCAGCGGCGGAGAGTGTCGGTGCAAGGAGGAGCCTCAGAAGAAGGGCCGAGAGATAGGTAGCGGGCGGAGAGTGTAGCAGGGAGTCCTGTATTTACGTATTTCGCCAAGTGTATAGTTTAACTTAAATTATACAAACTACCAAACACCCAAAGTGTCTCTACATCCACACGAAACCACTAATATTCCCCACAAAACAGATTGATTGGATTGTGTGTTACTGGACAATTGACTCATCATCTATCCGTGCAGGTGAGTCTACCTGTATGAATATTATTTGCGTTAAGGAAAAATCCAGAACATACGGTAGGGATGTAGATGTATCTTATACCACAGTTGCGGCTATCCCTAATTCTCAACAAAGACCTATCTTTACATGCCATTATTGTCAACAAGAAGGACACACTGCAAATAAGTGCTTTATTAAAGCTAAGGAACGTCAACGCCAAAGAAAACTTGAGGCCGCCTCAAGGCAATTACCTGCTTCAAGAAACTCATACGGAAACAGATCTTCTACTGGTACACATGATCGCGCACGATCGACGACTGGTAACCGGAATCCCGCAAGATAGGGAAATATTGCTTCTGGAAACACTGCTGTTTCCCGCGGTACGGCACAAAATACTTCCTACTATATTATCCATTAATGTTACGGACACTACGGAGAATTGCTATACGGCTTCAAATTTAAAGACTCGAATGCGTCAGTACCGTAATAACAATCAGTCGGGGGAAGCCGCACGCCCAGCACAAACCAGACCAGGCTAGTAAATACAACTGGTATAATTGATAATACTGCAACTAGGTTGAATGACAGAAAAATTCTCTCATCCTTAATTGCCGTTTGCAGTCAAGCCAATATTTTGGCTCTACCAACCAGATTAGGATCCGTGAGAGCATCGTTCGCGGTGGACACAGGCGCAGCTGTTAACGTGCTATCCGAGAAGGCTTACCTTGCACTAAAACGCGCGTCACGTGGCAGCCGCTGGCCTTTTAAACCAAATGATTTTAATCTAATGGGAGTTATTAACGATCCTCTTAATATATTAGGAGTTGTTCGTCTGCCCGTTAGGTTGGGAAAAGGTACGCCTACCATTCGTTTGAACTTTTACGTGGCTTCTAATTTTACGTTGCCCTCGGACGGATTATTGGGTTTAGCGTCTTTGAGAGCGAACCGGATGAAAATACATCCATATACCAATACCATAAGGTTCTTAGGGAGGAATTTCAAAGCGATGGATCAACCCATTTGCTTAACATCCCAAAATAAGGTAGTTCATTGTAATGCACCAACCGTACCTAGTGTACAGGTTTCTACTGATGAATTAATAAATGGAACACCGCCTAGGTCTGAAACGAATTCGCGCGTAGACTCTGCCAATACCCTGCCTACAAATTGGTATCATCAGACAACGGTAACTGACCCTATAGGCCAGGAATAAGCACCAAAAAAGTGCCGAGGTTGGACACAAATGTTAACAAAGCAATTTCACCTGAAATGGGGTTCTTTGGAGGTATCTCTAACCACAAAAAAGTCCACTCGAATCCACCCATGGCAAATACTCGTTTTCACTGAAATCCTAGATGCCCGCCGCCGCGGAAGGTAAAATATTGAAAATAGGCATAACTTTGCTGAAAATCAACATAGAAACACAATAAAGTGTCTAATCCTATTAATGTTGAGATGCCTCTTTCATTTAAAGTTATTTTGGAAGATATTGGAGGATTTGTTCATATTGAAATCCTCGAAAAATCAAAATGTTGGCCTAAAATTACCCTAAAATGAGCAAAATTAATTGTCTAAACAACCGGCTATAATCTTTTACATATGTATTATTGCTTTGGGGTATATTGGTGTAGTATAAAATTGTATATAAAATGTAAAAATTGTGAATATTCCAAAGAAATTTTTCAAACACTTTAAATTTTTATTTTAGTCCCCGTTTAAATCATCTCGTTTTCCACCTAAATTTTTCTTAAATATCCACAGGTGGACCGTTAAAAACAGGAAAGGGGCCCTTTGCATTGCCCACAAGCTGGGTGGAATTTGGACCCCTTTTTTGCGGCTTTTCCATTTTCTTTTTGTTTGAAATTTTCCACCACAATTGCTCGAAAAAAAATTACTTAATTATTCGATCGGGGTCCCCGTAGGGAAATAACACCGGGAGGGACATGGAAATTAGCAGCAGCCATGATCCGTCGTGCCCTGAGTGATATACAGAAATTCCCCCCAAAAGTTTTTTCCTTGAGGTGGCGAAATTCAACAAACCCTCAAGAAGATTGAAAGCCTTTTCAACGGGTTTTTGGTTTTGGCAAAGGATTATTGTGAATGCATTTTAAAGGCTAAAAGTTTGAAAGAAATCCTTGATTCCCAGGGTTCCCGGCCCAATCGGCCCGCGGGAATATGGGTTTTTCCCCTCAAAAAATAAATTTTAAGCCCTGGCTCAGCTACTCATTTTAAAACATTCTGGTCCCCAAATTGAGATGGATTCACAGCGTCTCTATCACGTTTCTCTTAAAAGGTTTCAAGGGTTTGACAAAAACCATTTCCCCAGTTTCTCTTCCATATGAAGGCGATTTTGGTTTTTTTAAACGATACGGAATTCATCCAACTTTTAAGTATTTTTCCCCAGGTTAACCCAAATGCTGGGGGCTTATGCACGTCAAAAAAAAAATTTTAAAATTTTATTTATTAACAAGACAAATCCCCTGTATTTAAAAAAATGTTCATTAAAAATAAACTAGCTTTTGCTCAACGTAAACCATAAGTTTTGGAGAAAAAGAAATATATGCTCTGGAATCGGGTGATCGTCAACTTTATCTAATGCCCATTCCTTTTTCACATTTTTTTTCACCAACCCAGCCCTTTTGGTAAAAAATTTGGCCAAAAAAGGGGGCCCAGGTGGGGCCAAATTTTGTAAAAAAAAAAACCCTGAGCCCATTTGTCCCTTTGAAAATTGAAAAAGGGTTTCATGATGCTGTAATACCGGGTTCCCCCCGGGAAAGGACGTATTTTGCTTGAAACTAGTTTTTTTTTTTGGCCTAAAATGCTGTTAGTTTATTGACGCATATTTTGGGGAAAAATGTGTGAATGGTGCTGTGTTAAGGAAAGGTTTTCAATCCAGCCCCAATTTTTGGAATATCCAACTCCTAGGGCCCTTTTGGGACATTTTTTAAACTATTGATCTTTACGGGCTTCCTTCTTGTCGTAAAGGGGTCTAAATACCGCTTAGTATGTGTTGATAAATTCTCAAAGTATTTTTGGGGGTTTTTACAACCATTGTAATAGGCCTGAATAACCCTAAATTTAATGGGAAAATAGGTGGGAAAAGAAAAGAATATATAGGCTTAAACTTGAGGGAAATATAAGCATGATACTTACCTAAAGGGGGGAAAGTCAAGAAAAAACTCGAAAATCTTTTCCCAAACTCAAAAACATGAGATCGTTTCCCAGTTTAAACAAAAGGACAGCAGTCGGCTTTTTAAAAGATCTATCTCTTGGTCGAAAAAGAAAAAAAGCAAAGCGCCCCAAACAACGGAAGAAATTTTTGCTTTTTGGTTTCGTTTTAGTCGATGACTTTTTTAGTGCCGTCACGTTCATAATTTTTGGCCCAGAACCCTTCCTCTTCTTTGGGAGAGACTTAGAAAAGCTCTTTTAGCTTCAACGTAAAATTCCTATCGTGAAGAGAGCACAGAAAACAAGAGGGGCAAGCGAGTGAGTGTGTGCACGAGACCCAAGAAAATTTTTGTTACTCCAAAAATAACTTTAAACTTAAAAATAATAAAGAAAAAAAAAAATTTAAATATTATATCTATCCCGACCCCTTTGCAAAAACAACAAACCCTGTTGTTTAAAAAATCACCACCGAAATTACAGCATGGAAAAATGGGGGAAAGGGAAAAGGGAGTGGAGGGAAAATTTTGGATCGCTGCTCATTTCGCCTTCCCTTTCCCCAAATTTTTTTTTGATTTCCCCTCGCTCTTTGAAGTGTTAAAGTGGGATTTTAAATTTTTAAAAGTATTGCAAAGTGTGGAACATATGGGTACGAGTTTTTGTGTTTTGGGCCCCATGGCTCCGGTACCAGAAACACCAACAGTTCTCCTTTTGAACTTTCCCAAGGGGCCAAAGGGGTTTAGAATTGCAGGTTCTTGGGTTTAGAGACCCCGGGCTGTCAAAAACCCCGGACCTGGGATAGTAATGCCCGGAGGGGTAACTAAAGGGGAAACGACCACACCTCGTTTGTACTCGGTTTGGGGGATCCCCCAGAACTGCAGGGGGTTTTTCCCGGGGTTTCTGATTCTTTGGAAAAGATCCAGACTTGTTGTTGCTACACTTAAGCTTTAAGTCAAGGAAAAATCTCAAAAGGTAACCCTACTGTGTTTCATCTTGAGAAGCTGAAGGGCTTGACAAAGTTTTCCCTGAGTATGCGGGTGCTTCCCCAAAACGGTTTTAAAGGGCTCGGGGCCTCGGGGGTTTCCCTTTTAACTGTGGGATACCCTTTAAAAAGTGAAAATCCCACAGGCTTTCCCAAAGGAATGTATTTGGGGGGGGGCCCGAGGTTTAAGGCTGGTTTTGTCTCGACGGAGCGCGGGGAAAATCGAGGGGAGTCCCCCGCTGCCAAAGGGGGCTGGGGGAACCGGGGCCAGCAAAGGGTTTTGTCACCCGGCGAAACCCTCCTGAGGGGAAAACAAGGAGAAGGGATGTCCAGGAGTCTCGCTGAGGATGCCAGGGTTTTTTTGAAAAGCTAATGACCTCCGACCCGCCTACCGACCCTGAAAAAGCTTCCCTTCCAAGTCTCCTTCTCGGGCGGGGTGCTATTTTGAACAGCAGATGGGCGCCTCTTCGGACATTGGAAAGGGAAGATGGCTCGTTGGGGTGAGTAAATTTTGGGGGTTGTTTACGGGGGACCCCCCCAACTGAGGGAGCTTTCCCCCACTGGGTTACAGGCAGTGGAGGGTGATCCTCCCATTGACGAAAACCGGGACCCTCTATTGACGAAATCAGAGAGGGTTGCAAAGGGTTTAAGGGGGGAAAGGGAGCTGGTTTTTTGTAATAATCAGGGGCGGAGCTCCCTCAAAGCTGGGGGTGAGGGCCAGGGTCCGCGGGTTGCATGCCCGTTTCCCGACTGGGGGTGTGGCAATCAGGGACCCTTTTCCCTTCCCCGAAATGGGAAAAGGGGGGTGGTCGTCCCTACTGGAAAAGGGAAAAAGGGGCCTTTAGGGCTGCAACAATTTTCCGCGGTATTACACTGCTCACCTTTCCCGGCAAGGTTTCTTGCCCCCTATTGGGTGAAAAAACGAATTCGCCAGTCCCTCTGTTGAACATTTAAGGGGCCTTTAGGGAGTCTGGGTTCACGCCTGGTAAGTCAACAACGGGGCCGTATCCAGCGCTTCGGTCCTTGGGGTAACCCCGACGTGAGGTTTGGGCAGGGGATGCTTGCAGCCCTTTTTGATCTTTTAAGAAAGGGGTTTTTTACTCCCGTGCCTCGTTAGTCACTCTGGGTCTTCTGCGACTTCGAGGGATTCCCCAAGGGCTATTGGTTTTGAAACTGGTCTGTATTTTTGGGACTGAGAGTGCTGTGAAGTATGGGGCAGGTGTATCCAGCTTCTTTCCTGTGAATACAGATTTGGCAGGGTGCGTCCTACCCCCATCACTTTTAAAACGCTTTATGGACTGGGTTTTGGGACAAGGTTGTAGATCAAAGTGATTGTGGAGCATCCGTCGGCAAATCAAGATCACTGATCTTTTTTGGGCCGATGATGCAATAATCTTTGTCTGATCGCTGGAGGTCCTGGTGTTTGGCTCTCGAGGCGTTTGCACGAGGAGGCAAACCCTTTTGGGACTTGGGGTTTTTCCCTGGCTCAAGACCAAGGTCCAGGTATTTGGAGACTTACTAGTTTAAAGCAGTACGTCTGTTCATGCGGTGTGGCGAGGACATTGAGATCTTGGAAATTTTTACATACCTTGGTAGGCAGCCCCAAATGAAGGCGGGTCACGTCAAGAAGTCTTACGACGGATTGGAAATAGCCCACGTGTGTATGGACCTCGCCCCAGCGGGAGTTATTTGGCGTTGTCGGTACCTGTGCAGGAGGACAAGACCCGGGATCTTAAAGTCGCTTGTGATCCCTGTCTTACTCTATGGTTGTGAACATGGCCCACAAAATAGTGATTGAAGAGACGAATAAATGCCTTTGGTAATAAGTGTCTTCGCAGATCATGGGTATCGCTGGGTGATTACGTGTCAATCCCGCGATTGCCCCCGTGAGACTGAATCGAGGCCTATTACCTGCATATTTCCGTCTAGCGCCAACTTCGGCTATATGGGCATGTGGCACGCTAACCCTGAAACCGATCCTTCCCATCGGGTTGTATCTGTAGAACAATCCGGCGTGGAGGAGGCCAAGGGGGCGCCCACAAGGCTCGTGGCTGGGGCAAGTTGATGTTTCTTATCGAGAGCTGCTTGGTATGGGAAGGAGGACCTGCATGGGAACGTCGCGTGTGGGTGACCCCCGGGAGTGGCGTCGTAGGGTGGGCGAGGCGACGCGCCCCCCGGCGTATGCCCCCAATGATTGATTGATTGATTGATACATATGGCTTCCTGTATCACCTACTTCAAAAAGGTCTCTCTCTCTCTTTCTCTCTCCTCTCTCTTCTCTCTCTTCCTCTCTCTCTCTCTCTCCTCTCTCTCTAATCTCTCATCTCTCTCTCTCTCTCTCTTCTCTCTCTCTCTCTCTCTCTCTCTCGCTCTCTCTCTCTTCTCTCTCCCTCGATCTCCTCTCTCTCTCAAGTCTCTGCTCTCTCTCTCTCTCTCTCTCTCTCTCTCTCTCGTCTCTCTCCTCTCTCATCCTCTTCTCTCTCTTCTCTCTCTTATGCCTCTCTCTCTCTCTTCTCTCTCTCTCTCTCTCTCGCATCTCTCTCTCTCTCTCTCCTCTCTCCTCTCTCTCTCTCTCCCTCTCTCCATCTCTCTCTCTCTCCTCTCTCTCTCTCTCTCTCGTCTCTCTCTCTCTCTCTCTCTCCTCTCTCTCTCTCTCTCTTCTCTTTCTTTCCTCTCTCTCTCTCTCTCTCGTCTCTCTCTCTCTCTCTCTCTCTGTGATCCAAAAAACAAATATGGCGACGAACAGTGAGACCGAAACATTCCCACACACAACAGAGTCCAGTGAACCCTCTCCTACAAATCCCAACGAAGGCCAGTGTCAAGAAACTCAGTGAACAAATGAAGAAAATAAGTACAATCGTCGAACTTTTAAATGAGCGTGTGACAACACTGGAAACTGTGACCTCTGTTCCAACAAAGCGCGACACTACAAAAAGCAAACTGGAAGAGATAGTTAAGCGAGTCACCAGATAGGAAGAACTGACAAAAAACTCAAACATGCCAACCGAGATACAACCGAAGGAATGGTGCCGCTCTATTGAGCTTCGAATATCGGCTATAGAAGAAAACATGTCAAACGAAAAGGACGGCATGCATACGTGGCAAAGAAACACAACAAATCAGACCAAAGCAGGAAAAACACTACTCATCAGTGATATAAACCTCAAACATGTAAAAGCCTCTGATCTAAATAACAACTGTAGAATCAGAACCCTCCATGATGCAAATATTTATTTGATGAAAAGCTGGGTTACTGAAATGCTATCCTGGATCCCCAGCGAATGTATACTATACGGCGTACTTTTTGATGCGATGGAAAGCAGAGCTCCCGATATTGTCTTAGACAATTTCAGTGCCTTAATTAGTGAACTCAAAAACAAAAACCGAAAATATAAATATACGTGTATGTAAACTAGTACCTAGCCTACAATCTGACACCTTACAGGGAAAAATTAATGAGTTAAATGAACATTTACAAAAGTGGAGCGATGGTAACGGTATAAAGACAATAACTCCTGACCTTTTTTCCAAACTGGGGACAGGAGGGATCGACGAGGCTTGCTACGCAGCGTATGGCGAACACCAAGGCTCTCTCCTCAACATAACTGGAGTGGTCAGGCTACTCAAGGCCATCTCCACACAACATCCTTCATTTAATGAATGTGTCAATAGGGAACAAGTAAAGAGAAACTCAACTCTATATTCAAACGGATTCCAACCACCAAACAAAATGCAACACCGACAGAGAGTCAACTCTGCTACCCAAGGGCCCACATGCCCATCGTGGACAAGGATGGGTGGCAGGTGGCAGATCGGCGCCACACCTCACGACCCACCCTGACACACTACCGCCACACGAGCCATGGGGAGAGACAAGGAGGTCCTCGGTATGGGCAAGATTACCGCCACCCTCCCTTCCACCACCGTGAGCACACCTCCTCCAATCCAGCGCAACGTATATCTACAGGAAATACAGTATATATACGCAAATGGTAAACCACCACCCTTCGTACTACTCCCGTTACTCCCCTAGTGCCCCTTCTCACCCCACTAGCTATCACTCACCTCCCTCTAATGAACCCCACCCCGTCTCGGTGAATCCCAACACTTAAAAAAAACTGGCTGCTACAATTGTGGCGAATTTAACCACCACCAGTCACACTGCAGATTCGACGACCAAGTGAAATGTACCAAGTGTTATAACCTAGGCCATAAGAGTAAACTATGTTCCTCCTATACCGCATAGGAGCGTGGCAAGGAAGTACATGCCGATCGTTTATCTAATTAATTTTTTTAAGGATGTGCTCACTATTGAGCATATTAGTGGTCAATCAATACTTGCAAATATTGATGTAATAAAACTTTTAGTAAATGAAAGAAATATTGACGTTCTCTGTATTAGCGAGATTTGGCTATCTCCCCACACTCCTAACGCTCATGTGAATATACCTGATCATGTAATGTACATATGTGATAATGGCCGTGGTTCAGGTACCTGCATATATGTTAAGCAATTTTTAGATGTACATCTTATTGAAACAAATGGAACACAGCAGGTAGGTGTCGAGGACATTTGTATTATAGTACACAGTATACAACTTCCCTCTATTATAATAGTTTGTATATATAGATACCCAAAGACCCGTACCGACTCATTTGACTATATTGAAAACACCCTAAGAACCCTGTGTATGCGTAAGAAACCCGTTTTTGTCCTTGGCGATATAAACGATTATAATCTCTTGAACAAGGACAGTAGATTGTTGCGCATTATCAAAAAATAACAACCTAACACAAATCATAAAGAACCTCACGCGCGTCACACCCACCTCTGCCACCCTACCTGATGTGATAATCACCAATAATCCTAACCTGGTATTGAACTCTGACGTGGTTCCACACCCAGTTACCGACCATGATCTCCTGAGTGTAAATATAAATCTCAGTAAACCAAAACATGCACCAATAATGAAAACCTTTCGTGATCTGAAACATTACAACAGTGATACCTTTTGTACACATATACTACGTGAAATTGATTATCTTAAATAAATATTTAACACAGACAACGTAGTCAAGCAAGTAGACATATTAACTTCAGTCATGATCAGAAGTGTAGAGTCTTGTGCTCCCATGGTGACCAAAGAAATACGTCGTCCCCCCGCCCCTTAGATGACAGATGAAATATGTGAAGTCATTACAGTCAGAAATACAGCCCGAAACATCTTTAAAAATGACAGATTAAATGCAACGTTACAAGATAAATATAAAGACTTGAAAAGGCGAGTTAAACATCTGATACATAAAACAAGGGAAAGTAATTATCATGAAAAATTACTTAATTCCAAAAATACTGCTTCCACCTGGAAGATAAAACAAACAAAAATTCCTTCACAAAATACCTAACTAAACATATGCACCTTTGACAACGATAAAATTAAAGCAAAAGATTTCAATTTCTTTTTTGCTAATGTTGAGAAGAACACCTATGAGAAAACACAGTTACCAACGTGGTAACGCAGAACCGAAAAATAATGCTACTACACAAAACACAACCACGTACTTCCGGCCACAACCAGTTGACACAAATACTGTCATCTTAACTATCAAGCAGTTAGCTGAAACTAAATCCTTTGGTAAGATAACATTTCTCTTCCTTTTATTAAAGACTCACTATTTGACATTGCCCTATATACAACATTTATCATAAATACATCAATATTCACTGGTAAGTTTCTGACTAGCTGGAAACATGCCATAGTATCTCCCCTCTTTAAAAATGGAGAAAAAAGCGACGTCAGTAACTATCGCCCGATTTCCCTCCTCCCAACTCTTTCTAAAATAATCGAAAAAATTGTCGTTCGGCAACTCCCAGCATTTTTAGAGTCAAATAACCTGCTTTCAAGTAATCAACATCGTTTTCGACCGAGACTGTCTACAGAAACAGCCCGCACAGTCATCACCAATTAAATTTACAATAATATGGATAACAAAAATATTTCATTGATAACATTGCATCTCCAAGGCATTCGACAGCGTAAGCAGCACCCTTCTTCTAAAGAAACTGCGCAAGCTCAGAATCAACACGTTTTGGTTCGAAAACTACTTAAACGAAAGAACACAAGCAGTTCGTATTAATAATACCATCTCCTCAAAATTATCAATAGAATATGGTGTACCACAAGGTTCTATATTAGGCCCGATATTTTTTAATGTGTATATAAATGACATGATAGATAAAATTAACAAATGCACGCTTGTTCAATATGCCGATGATACACAATTCTTACACAGTGGCCGGATCCACGAACTTGATAATGTCATATATAAAACAGAAAAAGCACTATGAAAAGCAGAACAATATTTTCTCCGTAATGGATTAATGATGAACGTTAGTAAATTTCAATGTATTTTCATAGGTATTCGACAATTACTTTCTAAAATACCTAGTAACATCAACATACATTTCAACAACAGCATCATCACTCCTGCCATACATGTGAAAAACCTGAGCCTGTACAATGTACATGGATCGATATCTGGTTTTTGATAAACATATTCATGAAATCATTAAAGAAGTAATGGACACTCTTATGTTTATCAATAGAATAAAAGACTATTTTGACAAAACGACACGCACAATAAAAGTACAATATCTTGTGTTGTATTTGTTTATATATGTTTATATTTAATATTTGTTTTAATAGTTTAAAAAAAACTATCATTTTGAATTATTGTAATGTGATATGGGGCAATACACACACAACTCTACTAACAAACGTCCAAAAACTTCAAAATTTCGCCGCAGAAGTTGCTGACGAAAAGCAAGGAAAAAGATAATGCCCCAGTTATTTTACATGAACTACAGTGGCTTACTGTGCAAGATAAAATAACACACGACACAGAAGTAGCAATCTTTAAATATCTGAACAACTTTTTTCATGACCATTTGCTGACTCTATCGACTGTAAATCAAGTTACCTGTAGCACTACGCGACAACAAAACAAGCTGTATGCTCCCAAAGTAAACCCTGACACTGGAGCCAGTGGGGCCCAAAACTATGGAACGACCTCCCACCATACGTCACGCAGGCCAATACCCTATCAGTATTTAAGTTACGACTAAAAAATGTAATCCTCAAAAAATAATATAGTACAGACTACTACTACTACTTCACACACAACACACACACACACACACACCACACACACACACACACACACCACACACACACACGCACACAACACACACACACACACACACACACACACACACACACACACACACACACACACACGACACACACACACACACACACACCACACACACACACACACACACCACACACACACACACACTCATGAAATTAATCTAATGTCATGAAACATGACATTGTTATGTTTGTTGTTATCATTGTTATCATTGTTATTTGACTTGATTTTTTTTTTGTACTTTTTTTGTTTCATTACTACTATACATTGATGGTTTTCATTATTACTTTTTTCTGGTTTATTCGAAAAAGTGTTCCGCAATATATTAAGAATAACCACTGTTAGTGTAAATATATTTATAATTTAATAATATCTACTATACTATTGAAGTAGCCGTGTGTCTGTCTGTATGTCTGTCTGTCTGTCTGTCTTTCTGTCTGTTTTGGGTAGCCGCGACTGTAAATTCAATTTTGATGCGATTAGGCTCAAAAAATCGCAAATAAATCTCAAATGGTAAGCGACTTGGTTCCGTGTCGATTGAATTATTTTGAAGGTGGGTTTTGGGCTAAAAACACTTTTCAGCGATTAGATTACATGAATAAACTGCGGTAACGCCTTGCAGTATTTCAATAATTCCGTAGACTCATGGACTTTGTGTTGCGCGCGCGCGCGTGTGTGTGTGTGTGTGTGCATGTGTGTGTGTGTCTGCATGCATGTATGTGTGTGTGTGCATGTGTGTGTGCGTGCGTGCATACGTGCATGCGTGCGTGCGTGCGTGTGTGTGCATGTGTGGGTGTGTATGTGAGTGTGCTTGCAGGACATTCGTGGGGCTGGGGTGAGGTAAGCGTGGGGCTGGGGTGTGGCAGGCGTGGGGCTAGGGTGAGGCAGGCGTGGGGCTGGGTGAGACATGCGTGGGACTGGGGTGGGACAGGCGTGGGACTGGGGTGAGGCAGGCGTGGGTTGGGTCAAGACAGGCGTGGGGCTGGGGTGAGACAGGCGTGGGGCTGGGATGTTGCAGGCGTGGGGCTGGGGTGAGGCAGGCGTGTAGCTGGGGTGAGGAAGGCGTGGGTATGGGGTGTGACAGGTGCGGACTTTGGGAGAGGCAGGCGTGGGGCTGGGGTGAGGCAGGCTACGGTGGTGGTAGGTAGTCTACACCGAGGCACTTTGACCAGTGACCAGCGACAGCAACAACACGATTGGAGTTTGCACTCACATTGTTGTTTAATATATACTACTACTACAAATATCAATACATGGGTCCGAAGGGCCCACAAACACTTGTTATTATACTCTCTCTCCCCTTCTCTCTCTCTCTCTCTCTCTCTCTCTCTCTCTCTCTCTCTCTCTCTCTCTCTCTCTCTCTCTCTCTCTCTCTCTCTCTCTCTCGTCTCTCTCTCTCTCTCTCTCTCTCTCTCTCTCTCTCTCTCTCTCTCTCTCTCTCTCTCTCTCGATGAAAGGTAGCCCAACCCACAATCATATTTGACACGTAATAAACTGTTCTTCCTTTTTGTCCCTTTCTTACTCCCCCTAAATAGTATCCGTGCCTCCCTTCTTTAAAAGTATCCCGTGCCGCTCTTATCCCTTATATCTTTGTTACATACCCTATTTTTCCCCTTGCCATACATATTTGCCCTTGCCCTTGCCCTTGCCCTTGCCATACAGGGCAGCGTACACGGGCCTCTTCTGTGGAATGTCTATTTCAATGACATTCTCCAGCTCATTCCTGAGGCCCATGCTTGCGCTGATGACTGCACCCTTGCCTTCCCCTGCGACAGACGTGACTGGCAGGAAACGGTGTGCCGCATCAACCTGGCATTGGACAACATCGTCACCTGGAGTAGTCGATGGCAGGTCAACCTGGCCCCTGACAAAACCCAGGCTCTGCTTATCTCCCGCAGGCAAGACATCGCCAACCTGCCTGCACCGGACATAGGGTTTGAGGGCAGATCACTCCCCCTTTAGAGATCCATCTCCATCCTTGGCGTGGCGTTTGACGCGGGACTGACCTTCATCAGTCATGCCAGGAGAGTTGCTAAAAACTACGCCTGGAGACGCAGCTGTGTCCGGCGCATCTCCCACCTTCTAGATGCCAAGGGGGATGAGGTCCTGTACAAGGCTCAGGTACGTCCCCTAATGGAGTACTCCCCCCTAGCATGGTCTTCCTGCCCGCCCTCTTACCTGGCCACACTAGACCGCGTCCAGAGAAGAGCCCAGCGACTGGTAAACGACAAACGTCCCCACCACGCGCCTGACTCCTTCCAACCCCTCCAGGAGCGCAGGGATGTGGCAGGTTTATGTGTCATGCACGAGGCACTAAATCTCCACATGCACCACCTGGCAGCCATCAAGCTCCCCAGACCCCTGCCGCTCCGTGTTGCCCCACACAGACAGGAGCAAGTTACTGTGCTCTTCTCCAGGACAGAGCACCACCTATGTTCCTTCTTACCCCGCTACGGCCGTCTATGGAACCAGTTAGCTCACCAAACCGACCTCCACCACCATGCCTTGCTACAAGACTTTAAGTGGGGGGTGAACAACTGGTTGATGGCCAAAATTATTATAAAATATAAAATGTCGGTTTTATATTATACTAGCCGCAAAGCCGCCCTCCGGGCGGACTTTTTGGCTAGCTCCTGCGGAGGGCTATTGGTGGTGGGCCTTTGGCCCACCACCTGTGTTTGGTGGGCCTGCGGCCCACCAAACACGGACTCTCCAGATAGCCCCTTCTAACTTTCCTGAAATCATGGATGTAGAAATGTATGTATTAACCCCACCCATTCACTCACCCATTACCCATCAACCCCCACCCATTCACTCACCCATTACCCATCACCCCCCACCCATTCACTCACCCATTACCCATCACCCCCCACCCATTCACTCACCCATTACCCATCACCCCCCACCTATTCCCTCACCAATCACCCATCACCCCCCAACCCATCACCCCCCACCCATTCACTCACCCCATCACCCCACACCCATTACCCATCACCCCACCCATTCACTCACCCATTACCCATCACCCTACATCAAGGTTTCCTCAATTCTCGCAACCCACTTTTTTTCACAATTATCGCTAATAGGCTGCTAAAAAAAAAAAAAAAAGGTGCTCGGATCATCTCATAATTGGGCTTAAAACCTTCCCCTGGTCAACCCTGTTCCAAAATGTGCCACATGAGGTGATTGTGCCACGGGGGCGGAACCTATACCAGACCACACACACACACACACACGACAGACACACAGACAGACACACTTTCGCTTATATTTTACCATTACCCATCACCCCCCACCTATTCCCTCACCCATCACCCATCACCCCCAACCCATCACCCCCCACCCATTCACTCACCCATCACCCCACACCCATTACCCATCACCCCACCCATTCACTCACTCATTACCCATCACCCTACATCAAGGTTTCCTCAATTCTCGCAACTCACTTTTTTTTTCACAATTATCGCTAATAGGCTGCTAAAAAAAAAAAAAGTGATCGGATCATCTCATAATTGGGCTTAAAACCTTTCCCTGGTCAACCCGGTTCCAAAAATGTGCCATATGAGGTGTTTGCGCCATGGAGGGCGGAACCTATACCAGACACACACACACACACACACACACACACACACAGACAGACAGACAGACAGACACACTTTCGCTTATATTTACCATTACCCATCACCCCCCACCTATTCCCTCACCCATCACCCATCACCCCCAACCCATCACCCCCCACCCATTCAATCACCCATCACCCCACACCCATTACCCATCACCCCACCCATTCACTCACGCATTACCCATCACCCTACATCAAGGTTTCCCCAATTCTCGCAACCCACTTTTTTTTTCACAATTATCGCTAATAGGCTGCTAAAAAAAAAAAAAAAAAATTGGTCGAATCATCTCATAAGTAGGCTTATGACCTTCCCCTGGTCAACCCGGTTCCAAAAATGTGCCATGTGAGGTGATTGCGCCACGGGGGGCGGAACCTATACCACACACACACACACACACACACACACACACACACAGACAGACAGACAGACAGACAGACAGACAGACAGACACACTTTCGCTTATATTATTATAGATGTAGCTATAGATAGCTCTAGTGTAAAACCTAGAGCTTTAGCTCTAATAACACCAAATGTCGTAACAGTTTAAATAATAATAAAAAAAAAAAAGATAAGGAGAGAGAGAGAGAGAGAGAGAGAGAGAGAGAGAGAGAGAGAGAGAGAGAGAGAGAGAGAGAGAGAGAGAGAGAGAGAGAGAGAGAGAGAGATGATATCAGACTTACACGATCGATCAGTATTATAAAGGTGGTTAGAAATAACAGCTTTGGCAGATAACATTTGATGTGAAGTGAAATTTCTTGAAGTGGTGCTGCTTTGAAGGTGATATAAGTTCCATGTTCCACCCTGCAATGTGATCCCAGGTATATTGGATATGACGTATTGAAAGATAAATAAAGATTATGTAAGGCCGATTTTTTTTTATACGATAAATACTGAAAAAGCTAGCAAAAAATTATGAACTTTCCAGTTGGCTATATTTAGAACATTACCTAATAGACGTGTTTCTTGTATATCTTAAGCAACAATATAGTTTAGAGTATGTTGAAAGCAGTTTCAACATACTCTATTTGGAGAATGGGGAGGCGGTAGCGGAGTGGTTAGCGTCTCCGACTGGCGTTCTCGGTGACCCGAGTTCGATCCCCGAAGAAAACGAAAACCTTTCTGCACCGTCGAGTGGCCTAAGAACACCCACATTCCCTGCCCATCAACTCTACCTTCGATTGCGAGTGCATCGGAGGACACAGGGCCGCGGCATGAGCCTCTACAGGCGTCACTATAAAAACCCTGCCTGCGCCACCATGGGCGAGGACCAACCATCACAGCCCTCAAGTGAACCTCCATAGCCTACCATCCGAGCCCTGGGTCACCACTGCCTACAGGCGCTATAGGCACATATGTAAAAAAAAAAAGTTACAACAATAATGGAGAAGTTTAGAGTATGTTTAACGCAATGATGACAAATATTAAGAGTGTGTTGAAACCTGTAATGGACATTTTTAACGTATGTCTAAACCAATACTGAAAGGATACAGAGTGTTTGAACCAGTAATTAAGGAATTTAGAACAAGCTGTACAGTGTACATGTAGTTAGCAGTACTAGATAATATTTGATTTTTTACGTCAGTGTGTGAAATGTGTAAGAGATATTTCGACGTAAATCATGTTTGCGTGGAAATCTTCTAATGCGTTTAACTTAGAGACATTATAAATGCATTATAAATGATGACGCTTTATACACGTTATGAGAGTCTTCATGTCCTGTGTGTCCAAACTTATATGATGAGTTTGAATAAGAGAGTAAAAATGATACAAGTAAAGAAGAAGAATTCAAACCACATACTCACGTTTTTATCCAAAGTAAAATATAGAAAATCACCACAGACAGAAAAATTTGAAATATTGACGAATGGAGAAAAATATGATTACAGAGAGTGGATATAAGACAAATGAATGGCAAGCCTTGTATTATACTTGTATTTTGTATGTGATTATCAATTAGGAATATAGCTCTCCCTGGTTTCTGGAAGTGTTCTGGTGGCGTGCGTTGGTGTGTGGCGGCGAGCGTCAAGCTGTCCATCC